>PVJD01006800.1:0-93083 GCA_004026545.1 Mormoops blainvillei
GCCACCTCAGTGAGCCCTGCTTTGAGCAGCTCAGACTCACTTGGAATGAATGACCCAAAGGCCAGGTTCACCTAAGCTGGAGGTTCTTGTCAAAACTAACCATAAATGCACTTAGTGTTTGCAAGAGAATACAATGACTGGGAAAAGAGAATCATAAGTTGTAATTATTCCATGATTAATATAAATTCTTATGGGTATGAAATAAAAGAAACCAGTTATCAGACTGACTTTCACATTTGAGGAAACAGGCTTGTTTAAAAAAAAATGTTAACAAAATCTTCAAGCCACTATTTCTCAGTGAACAGAATTCATTGTCTTCATATAGAAGTAGAGTTAATGTGGATGGTAAGAGCCCATAGGCCATATAGTTTTATATTTAAGAAGATGCTGAAACATCTAAATGTTTTGCTAATCAAAAATCACTCCACAACTATATTAGTAACTAGAATGGAGAGGAATCACTCTCGATGGCACTGGAATTAAATAAAGTACATTTCTAGGCTAATTAATGTAGAATAGGGTGATTCTACTACTAAATGAACTAAGTTCTATGAACTCTCATACCACATGATTTATTTCTGGCAACAGAGAAGAAAGAGGTAAAAATTTAAACTTAAATAAAATGTAACTGGCTTATTGTAAAAGTTTTTATATTTTCCATGAAAAATAACACTAAATTAAATTCTTCCCTTTGTATTTTAATGCGATTTTTTTTTTCAGTTGTGATTTGGCCATGACTTCAGCCTGAGTCCCAGTGCTGGTGGCTTGACCAGAGCAAATGCTGCGCCCCACTCTCTAGCCCAGCCCAGCACAGCCAGGAGGGGTAGTTTCAAATCTCTGCTACCCATCGAGTGGAAAGCCTCTAAGAAGCCTTGGTGAATCCCTATTGTCTTGCTTTATTTTGTCTAAATTAATTTTTTTGTAAATTAAGGTATAATGGACGCAGAACATTATATTAGTTTCAGATATACAGCGCAATGATTCGATACTTGTTTTTGTTAAATAATCGCCACAATGCCTAGTTAACATCTGTCACCATGCATAGTTAGAGAATTCCTTTATCTTGTGAGAACTTTTTTTTTTTTGGCCTTACAACTAATTTCATTGTTAAATTCCCTTATTAATTCATGGTTTGCCATAGATTCTTTTAGCTTATTTCTATATATAGACATGTCAAATGCAAATGACAATTTTATTCTTCCTTTCCAAGCTTTATACCTCTTATTTATCTTCCTCATTAAACTGACTAGAACCTCAAGCAATGTTCAATAGAAGTGATAATAGTGAATTCATTTCTGTCTTGTCCCTGAATTCAGGGACAAAAGTGTTGTTTCACTATTAAGTATAACCTTTTTTTAGCCCCCCAATCCTCTCCCCTTTGACAACCACCAGCTTGTTCTCCACATCCATGAGCTGGGCAGATAGAATTGGATTATAAAAGCTTGAAGAAAATGCTTCCAGAAGTAAATTTAAAAAAACAACAACCTTCAAATGTAAAGACAAATTGCTGGCTTGGTAAGAATTATTGTGTAATTTTCAGATGAAAAAACACATTTCAATGTCTAGTTTCTTAAAAAGGTTATTTTAAAAATCATGAAGTTTAGGTCAGTTCCTGCAGTGAATACTAATAAGCAGTGAATAGTTATTCTGGTACTTTCCCTAACTCCATAAATTCAACAATATTGCGATGTCAAAATAAAAGAATATGTTTACTTGTCTGCTGAGAGCACCATTTCCTGAACCCTAATTAGAGGGCTATGCATAAAACACTTTTTTTCTAACCAACCTAACGTATTTGGAGTTGAGATACTGTCCAGGGAATATACATTTAAATGAAAAAGAGAAGTCATTTTAGGTAATGATTATTCTTGATTATTAAATGTCTCCCTCTCCTCTGCTTAAAATTGAATTGCTCTGAGAGAACTGTTTATTTTAAAGTAGGAAATCAAGTAGGTTAACACTGCAAACTTCATGCTCTTTCTTTTCAATAGCGCTTTGAATACAAATAAGGAGTCTGGAGGCGGAGCCAGGAGATGGCACCGCTGCGGCCACAGCCACCTCAGGCAGGGCTCTCTGGCCAGCGGGGGTAGCCGCTGAGGTGGGCGACTGGACCTGTCTTAGGGGGGCTCTGCTCACTCAGAATGTGGAATGCAACAGACTAGGATTATCGGGCGAAAGGTACTCTCTGTTTTGCCTAGATGACTGTTTATAAACTGCATGTCGCAACCCAATAGTGGGCTGTGAAATTGAGTTACTGGGTAAAATGGAGTCTGTCACGGACTAAATTGTGTCCTCCCAAATTCATCTGTTGAAGTCCTAATCCCCAGGACTTCAAAAGATGACTTATTTGGAGAGAGGACTATTAAAGAGGTTATTAAGTTAAGAAGAGGCCACTGGGGTGGGTCCCGATCCAATATGACTGCTGTCTTTATAAGAAGAAGAAATTTGGACACAGGAATGCACAGAGAAAAGACTACATGAAGATACAGGGAGAAGATGGACACCTGCAAACAAAAAAGAGAGGTCTCAGAAGAAATCATCTCTGCTGACACCTTGATCTCAGACTTTTAGCCTTCAGAAAATGTATATTAGCTTGTGAGAAAATTCCTGTTGTTGTTCCCATGCAATGTGTGGTAATTTGTTATGCAATCTCTGCCAAACTAATACACAGGAATTTTAGAAATGAAACACACTGAATTAAAAATGTCAAGGAGCTCTGTACATTGGAAGAGTTAATAATGTCGTTTTATTATAATTATATGTGTCTGTGTGTGTATGTATTGGGTCTTGATACGTGATGCATTTCTCAATGTGGTTCACGGTCAAAACGTTCGAAAGCCACTGGTTTAGAACATAGTAAGTGCTCAATGTGTTTGCTAAGCGATACTTGCATCATCCTGTCAGGGTTCCTTCTGGGGCTCACTGATGGGTTTTTGCTCTCTGCTCTCCTTGTCTATAAGGACTCCTCTTCTTTTCACATTACTTCTGATATCATATCATGATCAGGCAGGCTATGACTTTCTTTTATACTGTCATGCCCCTGACCCTGCCTTAGATGAAGTTCTGCTTTCCACAAGGACTTACTGCTCCCCGATTTGTGTCACTTCTGATCATTTTCAGGGCATCTACAAATAGCTACAAATTGCACTCATTATTTGGGAGGTAGTAGATATCTGTTATTTTCATCTGATCAGCATCACTTCTGTCATCTGGCAACAGGTTCCCAACTTTTTTGGAGGGCAACTGCCCCTCACTACTCCATGAGGTTCTGGTAGACTCTCCTTTAGGCTGGGCACGTGATCCAGGCTGACCAAAGTTTCCTGGTATTGGACATAGGGCCCATGAGAACCTGGAGCTGTTTTTCTTTTAGCATGAAAGACCCACTCTGTGGAATGAAGCTAGACAAGACACAGGAAGAAAGCTGGAAAGAAAGGCCCCTGGCAACATGGTTGGAGTCCCGAGATGCAGCCGTGCCTAAGGTGTTAACTTCATTTCTCAAATCAGTATTCCGTTATCGTTGCTTGAATTTAACAAAGTGGGTTGGTCCCATTGGCCTTCCACCCAGAGTTATCCTTGGACTATAGTTGGCCCCAAGTGTGGGTTGTGTGAGCTGATAATGGACACCAGGTCACCCAGTGAGCAGCACTGGTATGGAAAACAAGGTAGATTTAAGAAAAGACGATGGGAGCTAGAGTCAGCACCAGGAAGAAGACATAAAAATTGGGGGAAATGACAGTGAACAAATAGTGTTACATGAATGGAAACCATGTATGGGAGGTCTCCCTGTAGGGCCAACAACTGAATTAAACCAATTAGCAGGCAATTCAAAAACTTTTCAGGTTTATGATGTTTTGTTCAGAGGAGGAAATTATTGTATGTAATGACTGAGTAAAAATAAAGACTCTTCCAAATATAGTAGTCTCATATTTTTAGTTTTAATTACTTTTTATAAAAGAACACAAAAATTATGGGAACAAAAGGATAGCTTCAAATCAAATTTCAGTGAGTTATTCTAAACTAGGGGAAGGCAAAATTAAACAAAGCCAGTCACCCAAGTGTCTGTGAGGTTTTGTCATTCACCTGCAAGGAAACCTTCCTGTGAGCTTTTCTTCCTGAGTGGAACATATCCCTGGAAGCATACAATTTTTGAAGACACTGAAAAATAAATGACCGTGATAAAGAACCTCCCTCTGTAGTTCATGGACTGGGCTGCATTAAGACAGTACAAGAACTTGATGAGCCCACCCAGCTTCTAACGCACCCAGGAGTGAAATGTGGAGCTGTGACAGGAGCCCTAGTGCTTGGAGAACTTCCAACACATTCTGTAGCATGAACAGCCACTGAGAAGCAATTAGTCATGTAAGACAATAGTCAGGATGAACTCCATGTCCCTGTTCTTAATGAAATAGCACAAAATCGAAGACATTCTTAATGACCAAAGTTTAAAAGAGGGGAGTCACCCATCTCTATCACTTAGGTCCAAGTTTCTTTTCTGTTTTCCTTCTGTAAAAATCTTCACAGAGCCTCTGACAGCTCTGATCTCTCTCAGTTTTTTCTTCTTTATTTTCTGAGCTCCCCATGCTGCAGTTGGCTTTTATAAGATTTCTGCTGAAGCATTCTCCTTTTCGAGTGGCTTGCCTGCTTCCGAGAGTTTTAAAAATCACACCTGCTACTGTAAGCTCACTTGCCCCAATTTAATTTTTTTTTCTTTAGTAACTTTCTACATGCATTTACTGGTCCTATTCCACTTGTATTCACTATCTCCCAATTTCAGCAATTCTACCTTATGTATTTTTTGCATGTAAATAATTAAAGAACTTACTCCAAACTTCCAGAACATTAAGTCCAAAGGATGTGTTCTAGTGTTTGTTTCACCAGACCTTTCTTTGAAACTCTTCTCTCTCTCAGCTTTCCATACAACGCTTTCCATCGGTTTTCCTACTTCTCAGGGTGGTCCTTCGTCTTCTGTTCTCTAGGACTTCCTGAATTTCATCACAGTCACTGTGTTGTCTACTGGTAAATTTAATCACCTGTGGACACCTCAAACTTGTAGTGTAAACAAGTAGCCTCATCATCTCCCCCATTTTTGTTAACTACACCCATCAACCAAGCCAGAAAATGTGTCACCGTTAACTCCTCCCTCTCCCCAACAGCTAATAAGGCATCTCCATGGCCCTAGTTCAAGCCCTCTCATCTCTGAATTAACTTTCTAACTGTTCTCTCAGCCTCTGTTCTTCCCCACATCGCCCTTCCCGATACCCCGTCTTCTCTCACTGCTAACCCTGTGATTTTCCAAAAATGCAAATATCACTCTTTGACACACTTGCTTTAAATCCTTTAATGCCTTCTGATATCTACAGCAGTGCTTCTCAAACCTCAGTCTGACGCCGAATCACCTGGGAGCTTATTAAACATGAGTTTGCTGCTGCTCCTTGGACCACACTTTGAGTGTCAAGAGTTCTCGTTCATGTCCAAATGTTAAACAGGGACCCCTTACAGCCTGCACCCTGCTTAACATGACAGCTGTGATTGCTGACATTGCCCGAGGAACTCCTGTGATGCCTCAGTCGCTCCAAACCTTCCTTCCACCTTCGCCTAGAGACGCCCTCAGTTTTCTAGCCACATCTCTCATATCTTTTGTCAGTCAGTAAAATAAGCACCAGCTGGGGATTAGTCCCTATTCAAAAGATAAAAATCAAATAAAATTTCCCTAATGGCAGGGAAATATGTGTGTTACAAGCTTTTTGTGTGAAATGGTTCAATAACATCACATTTGTTTCACATTTCTTAACAATTCACCTTTGAGTCTTTACCACGGTAATCTTTTTTTCTTAATGAAAATCTCACTAAAATTTTATGAAGCCGGTGGTGAGAGAATAGAACTATATTAAGAGCCTTATGAAAAATATATATATCTTTCTCCAGATATTGTCTTTTAATATTTTCATTGGATTATCAAATGCTTATCTTCATTCTAGCTTTACAGCTCGCTTTTCTTTCATCATTAAAAGTGACTACTAAAAAGGTAGATTAAAATGCATTTGGATATTTGACCAGGGTTGAATATAATTTCCTCTATACCACTGGGAAGCAGTGTTTATGTGAGGGCGCCACCTCCGCTTTTTTAAAGCCCACAACAGATATTATCGTAGGAAGGACAATCTCGTGATGTAGTTGAGCTGTTAGGTTCAGGCTCATCTCCCACTACTTTCCAGCAAGACAATGCAACATATTAATCATGGAAACTGCTGAGCTATCTTACACATTTCTGCACTTTTGCATATGCTATATGCTCTGCTTAAAACTCCTTTTCTCGCTCCCGTAGCTAACTCTTCTTGATCTTTCAGAATTAGGTCAAATGTTACCTGAATGAGGAAGCCCGAACTGATTGCCTCAGCTGAGCCAGCTTCTTTCTACAATTACCACCATTTGCAGTGCTTGAAAATCTGATTTATTTGTGTGACCCCCACCCTCAGCCGTTTAGAGGGAGGGACCTCATGCCTCCGGTGCCTGGCTGACACGGTGCTGACTTTTACAGTGTTTCTGGCAGGCAGAATCCTCCCAAAGACGCCGCCTTCTGATCCCTTGGATCTGTGAGTGTGTAGCTTTACATTGGCAAGGGGGACTTCACAGAATTAATGATCTTTAACTGGAAAGTCTACCCTAGATTATTATCTGGGTGAGCCCAATGTAATCACAAGGATAGTTTTAAGAGGAAGGAACAATAGCGGAGTCAGAGACAGAGGAGGTGTGAGATAAAAGAGGAGGGCTACGATGCCGCCTCGAGCTAAGGTAGGCAGGCGGCCTCCAAAAGGTGGAAGAGGCAAGAAAAGGGATTTTCTCCTAAAGCCAACAGAAAAGAACGCATCCCTGCCAACAACCTGATTTTACCTCAAGCCTCATTTTGGACTTCTGGCCTCCCGAACTCTAAGACATAATCGTAGGAAACTAACACAGTGCTCAATTAATGTTCTTCAGAATTCACAAATAGAACGTTTCTGGGCTTCTTTTCTCTGTCCTTGTGTTTTGTTTTGTTTTTTTCTATCTCCTCTTTCTCCTTGAGCTGCAAGGGAAGCTGCAGGTGATGCTCTGATTGGTACCTGGTCAAGGTACCTTTCTCACCCATAAGCGTTTAGGCCCCTGCGTCTGCAGGTTCAGCGGATCAGGGCTGGGGAGAGCTGCCTACCATAAAGACTGCCCAAACACAATCGCGCTAGACGTGCAAATCTCTGTGGTTGGTGCTGTGAGATTTCATCCCCTCGGCTACCGTTTACTTTAAAATTCTCCAGGACGCCTTGAAAATGAGAACTGCAATAAGGTAAATTCAAACACGACACCTCTTGTGATCAGCTCCTGCACTCCACCGGTCTCCCCGCTCTCCCTGCGCCCCCTCCCCACCCCAGAAGACAGGACCACCTACCTCCTTTGAGAACCCAGACTTCCTGACCCACTTAGATAACTATCTAAAAAAATACTTAAAAGATTCCCCTTCCTTAGGCCTTCATTCCCAATATAACGTATGCAACTATATAGAAAAAGTCTTCTTTTTTAAATGTAGATCTCCTTTTCACATTAACTTCACAGATTTCTTTAACTACTATGCTTACAGTTAAAATACAACACGAAGTCCATTCTGTAACTTGTACGTGGCTGTCAGGCCTCTAGGTGTCGCCACCACCCAAGTCCTGTTATCAAAGGGTTCCTGAACATTTTAGTATTTTTTTAAAAAAGATTACCCAGGGTATCCTGGCTGGTGTGGCTCAGTGGATTGAGTGCCGACCTGTGAACCAAAGGGCCACTGGTTTGATTCCCAGTCAGGGTACATGCCTAGGCAGTGCGAGAGGCAACCACACATTGATGTTTCTCTCCCTCTCTTCTCCCATCTTTACCCTCTCTCTAAAAGTAAATAAATAAAATCTAAAAAAAAAAAAAAATTACCTAGGGAAAAAATACCTATAATATAGATTCATTATATAAATATATATTTTCACCTATGTTTCATATAATATATATATTTTCACTCGTGTGTGTATAATAATCACAGAACATTGCCATTTTCCTTGGTTCCATTCTAACTCTAGTGTTCTGTGCAAAATTCAAACTGAAAGAGTAAATGATGTACCTCAGTACTTTTAAATTTCATTTCTGTTCTATTTTCACATAAGCAGCGGAACAACCTGGATTTTGTTTGGCTATCAGATATTCATGAAAGATGGACCCAGTTCCATTCACACACAAATGGTTCTCCTGGTACAGCACTATTGCTGTGCTTTCCCTTCCTCTAGATTTGTATACACTTTAGGGGGCTTCTGTGAGTTGATTTGGATTTCAAGGAAGGAGGAATGCATTTAGAGATCTGGAAGTAGTCTACAGCTCACGAGTCACTAACATTTGACAACTTGTAAATGTAAATTTATGGTATATATTGCCTCTGAAATAAGAATATGCCAAGTGGGAGAATTTAGAAGGACTCAGAAAGGTGGAAACACTGCTCTCCAGTACTGCCCCTTTCTGGTTTTACAAAGTTCTCTATATTCTAAATTGTCTTCAAGACACATGACAAACTTTTACAAAAATAGTGAGTTCAGTTCTACTCCTTCTTTATGCTAGAATTGCCTTCTTTGTTCACATGTCCTTATTTACACCATGGCATTGCCACCACGCCGGTGGTTTTACCTGTCACCCTTTCCTGTGATTCTCCTTGTTACTGACTTTGTAATTATTACAGTTTACTTCCGATGGCTGCTGTAGGTCACCTTTCATAGGCTAGACCAAGACTTAAATGGTATAACTGGAAAGAACATTCTGTTTAAAGATAGTCCTTGCCTCTCTTTTTTTTAAAACTAGGATTTCGTAAAATTAAAAATTGAGACAAGTTACCATTATGACATATGTGTATATGTGTATACATACACATGCACAAATGAAAATGAAAGCTTCTAAATCTTACACTTAATATTTATACAGTCATTTTCTGACAGCTTTGAATATAACCAAAGCTATTGTTAGGCGAAGAACTTTGACTACAATCAAGGTTATTGTAAGACAAGAGAACATGCTGTTTTTATCATCCACCCACTTGCTCTACCCAAGAAAAATACTGAACAGCAGTTAGCTCAATTGCTAAACTGGCAGGACTGTGTCAGGTTTCTAAAAGCAATTTGTAGTTTTCTGACTTTGGAGCTAAAATTAATAAGGAGCCCAGGAAGACCAGGATTTCTCCTTGAATAGAGAAACAACCCCATGGTTATGTTAGTGACTTAACTGGTTATGCTATTTAAGGTTTTTAAAAAAATTATGTATGTAAAAGGATATCAATCAAATTGAAAAAGTACGTAGTTACCTAAAAAGTGAGTATCCAATTTTGGTCTCCTTTCGTGACAAGTTAGCAGTGACGCTTCCAGTGGGCCCCTGGAGAAATTAGAATGTTTAGTGCACAAATACTTTTGTAAAATAACATTTAGACCAAGACCTCCCTGGCATACCTGTTAACAAGTGACAGAGTGGGGGCTTGTGGAGTAAGGGTAATTAATTCCCAGAACTAACACCAATGTCACTACTGATTTACAGACACCTGTAAAATCCATACCATGAAACCTAAGAATTAATAGTGTACACAGGCTCTCTATGCAGGTCCTCACTACCACAGAAACCTTTTCTACATGTGGGCTTGTTGATGGGGGCACCACAACGTCATCAACACTGTAAAGTCCCATGACAGAGCCACACTGGAAGTTACTTTTATATTCCCAACAATGTTCAGAATGATGCTGGTGCTCTGAATATGTTACTCTTGACTTTGTAAACTTGTCTTAAATTCACAGAAAACCCTCAAACACTGATGAGAACATCAGAAAAGAAAATGGGCAAACCCAGCATTCCAGCAGCAAGACGAGAGGGTTTGGGAATGTCTTGGACTAGTCATCTTTTGAAGCTAATTACTTTCTCAGTAAAATTAATTTTTCTTTCACTTCAAGCTCACTTAAAAGCTAATAAAGGAAGGATATCTGGCAGGATCATCTATCTCTCCATCTACCCACCCACTTAATAATTGCTAGCCTCCACAGACTTTGAGTCAGGGAATGCAGAGAATCATTGAGTTTAATTGTATTTGGTAAGTGCCAATTCCTAATACTCTTCTGCCTTATTTTCCATTAGAGGTAATATCTTTTAGGGTGAGTGAACAGGTCAAACTTTAATGAGATTTAAATTTTTTTTATTTGTTAAAAAAAGATAAAGAGCTAATAGCTAAGCATTTTATAATATTGGGGACTTCCACTCAAGATGGTGGCATAGATAAACACAGTTCGCCTCCTCACAAGACCACATCAAAATTACAACTAAAATACAGAACAACCATCACTCACAACCATCAGAAATTGGGTTGAATGGACATCTGACAACTATGAAAGTAAAGAAACCACACCCATACAACCTGGTAGGAGGGGCAGAGATACAGAACGGGCTGGTCCCACATCCACATGTGGTAGATAAAAATTTGGGAGGGGTATCTCAAGAGCAAGGAGTCCCAGGCCCACATGAGTCTTACCAGCCCAGGGGTCCAGTGCCTGAAAGATAACTTCTGACTGCAAAAACCAGCAGGTTTATACCAGTGGAAGAAACTACTGGTGTCCCAAGTAGTTCCTCTTAAAGAACCCACACATGGATTTAGATTCACTTAGAGACCATTGTCCTTTTCTGAGCCTTCCCCTCTGACAGAGCCAGAGCTGGCAAGGGGGTGCCATATCTGAGACTCCATCAATTTGGCTAACACTGTTTGCCCTGCCCTAGAGATCCCCAGAGACTATGACCCACCCAACTAATGGACCCACCCAAACTGTTAATTGGGACTTTTCCATATGAATGGCTGGTCTTGGCTCATGTTTCACAACTTCCTAAATCCTATCAAATAAGCAACAGCCAGCCTCAGTAAACCCCCAGACCCCATACCTCTTGCTAGCTGGCCCCAGGCCCAGCACCATCAACAGCAAGTCTAGATTCACAGTTTGGCTTCGCCTAGGAACCTCCAAGCCAAGCACAACTAGTAGCCATCTCAGATTGTTTTATAGTTCAGGCAGTGTGACCCTGGGCAGAACACAGGTTGGGGCTGACCTTGGCCTGCACCACCCAAAAAACCCCAGATCTGCGCACCCAGTGGACGGCTAGAAACCACCTTGGAGCATCACCGTCCTGCTCCTGCACAGCTGATCTTCCACAGAGGGCAAAAGCTGGTGGTCAGTGGTCACAGCCAGTCCTTTCAGCTGAGTTGCCTAGGCAAATCCCTCCCATTGATCTGCCAACAGTAACCAAGGATCAATTACTAGAGGAGGAGGTGCACTCAAACCACACAAGGGGCGCATCTTGAATACCCTGTTTGGGTCATAGAGGAGGCTATGCCACTGGACCCTACAGAACACCTACTATATTAAGCCATGCTACCAAGACACAGAGTCAAAGCAGCTCTACCTAATACATAGAAACAAACACAGGGGGGCTGCCAAAATGAGGAGACAAAGAAAACATGGCCTAAATGAAAGAAACAATCAAACTCCAGAAAAAGAGCTGAACAAAGTGGAGATAAGCAAGCTATCAGATGCAGAGTTCAAAACACTGGTTATAAGGATGTTCAAGGAATTTAGTGAGGATCTCAGCAGCATAAAAAAGATCCAGTCAGAAATGAAAGTTACAGTAATTGAAATAAAGAACAATTTACAGGGAAACAACAATAGAGTAGGTCAAGCTGAAAATCAAATCAATGATTTGGAATATAAGGAAACAAAAAACAGCCAATCAGAACAAAAAGTACGAAACAGAATTTAAAAAAAAAAAGGACAAGGATGGCATTAGCAACCTCTGCGACAACTTTAAGCATTCCAACATTCACATCATAGGGATGCCAGAAGGAGAAGAGAAAGGGCAAGAAATTGGAAATCTATTTGAAAAAAATAATGAAAGAAAACTTCCCTAATTTGGTGAAGGAAATAGACATGCAAGTCCAGGAAGCTCAGAAAGTCCCAAATAAGATGGATGCAAAGAGGTCCACTCCAAGACACATCATAATTAAAATGCCAAAGGTTAAAGATAAAGAGAGACTCTTAAAAGCAGCAAGAGAAAAGAAGTTAGTTACCTACAGGGGAGTTCCCATAAGACTATCAGCTAATTTCTCAAAAGAAACTTTGCAGGCTTGAAGAGATGTCAAGAAATATTCAAAGTCATAAAAAGCAGCAACCTACAGCCAAGATTGCCCTACCCAGCATTTAGAATCGAAGGGCAAATAGAGAACTTTCCAGACAAAAAAACGTTAAGAGTCCATCATCATCAAACCATTATTATATGAAACGTTAAAGGGATTTACTTAAGAAAAAGTAGATCAAAACTATGAACAATAAAATGGCAAAAATTACAAATCTATCTGCAACTGAATCTAAAAAACAAACTAAGCAAACAAGAACAGAGACAGAATCATGCATAATGACAGCATCTTGATGGCTGTCAGCTGGGAGGGTGGTGTGGGGAAATTGAAGAGGTGAAGGGATTAAGAAGTACAAATGGGTAGTTACAGAATAGCCATGGGGATGTAAAATACAGTATAGGAAATGGAGTAGCCAAAGAATTTATACGCATGACCCATGGACATGAACAATGGTGGGGATTGCCTAAGGGAGGTGGGGGGTTCTGCATGGAGGGGGGCATGGGGGGAAAATTGGGACAACTGTAATAGCATAATCCATAAAATATAACTTTAAAAAGTACTGGGTTCTTGGTATTTATTGTTTTGGAATTAAAGATAAATTTACTGCTAGGCTAAAACTGATGCTCTAAAAATAGAGCATCATAGAGCATAGCCTTTGGATAACTGATTACATGGATTCATTTCTAGAAGCTTTACACACACACACACAGACACACACACACATACACACACATTCTAGCATCACGCTTCCTTTAAAAAAAACTTCAGCACCTTTGTAAAACTGAGAACCACAAGGATGACAAGAACAAGCTTTGCATCTTCCGGTGACATTTATATTTATGATGAGACACTCACCAGCTTAGATGACTGATTTGCTAGCCCTCACTATGAAGTTTGAATACTTGAAAGCAAGGCATCCATAATGTTTGTAAAGCAAATTTTCATTTAAATTGCCTATACTTCACAAAACACTGACAGTCCTTTTGCTCTTAATGAGCATGGCTAATTCCAGATGAGAAGTTACTAAGAGAATCCTTTTATGATACATGCCAGTTAACAGTTTATGGTGTCTTAGCTCCATATGTACCCTCTAACACAGGTTCAGAACTCCTCTAAGCATCTCTCCTTGACAGCATGGTTTTAAGCTTTCTCAGTTGAGGGTGCTGGAGGAACACTGTAGGAGGAAGGGGCTCTTCTGCGGGGCTACTTCACAGTGGGTCTTCATTGTGGATCTTACGGTGCTGTCTCAGCTCCAGGGTCCTAGAACACGTGGTTCCTCAGGGACCTTGCAGCCATGGTCTGGCCTGGTGAAAACCTTGCCGCAAGCCCCCCAGCAGGGACAACACATCTTCTAGGTCTCCTGTCTGCCCTGGCACTTTGACTCACTCTGCAAGCACACAAGCTGGGCCTACGCTTGTCTGGTCACTGCCTCCACTCCAGAGGGTTGGTTCCTGCTGCCAACGACTAGACCGGCCCCACCCAGGGACATCGGCAACCTCCACCATGCAGTGGGCTGCAACTATCACTTCTCCAAGGAGCCTGGCCTGCCTTCCAAGTTAGTCCTTCCTTGGGAATTCTTCCTCAGTTCCAGGGTAAAATATATCTGATACTCTTTTATCAGAGTTTAATAATTCTTTATGTTTAATTTCCTGTTCAAATCATCATGTGGTATTTCTCTCCTGATTGGTCACAGACTGATACAACACATCCACACTTGGCAACTGGCAACTGCCAGCAGAGAGACATAAGGAATCCAAATTACTAGTGATACAATTTTTTAAAAACCTGTACTTTTTGGTATATGGCCATGTATTTAATTAGCAAGTGGACTAATGAAACATACTAATAAACCATGTACTTCATTTGACTGTAGGGTCAGCTTTTATACAACAAATTTGTTCTAAGTAAAAAGAGAACATACAAGTAATACAAAGCTGACCAAGACCAAACAGTATAAAATAACACCAAAAGGAGTGGCTTCTGAGATACTAAACTGTAAATATTTATGCTCACAAAGGGCACTACTCTTTCATCACCATCATGCAAATGTAAATATCAATACCTGATATCAACAAATCCCACAGAATTGTCTTAATACAAGGTAAGAGATAATGGATCTGGTTTTATATTTGGGCTTAATTGGTGAATGGAGATTATGCCCTTACCAAAATAGGAAAAGGCTTCATCCCTCCAGGTAACAAAGGGCTTACTGTTCACCAGGTAAAAGATACAAGCCAGGGTACAAAAAAAATGACTTAGCAGGACAGAGCTCTTCGGCTTTGGCTGGGCAGCTTATTCGGGGATTCCTGTGTCTACAAGTCTGCAAAGCATGCTGTTCAAACCAGCGCAGAAACAGAGTGTAACTTAAACTAATATATATGACGTCTGTCCATAAAACATCCAGCCATTGTTAGTATAATGAGAATGTTTTTGCGTGACATCGATGTAACCTGGCAGCCAAGGAGAGTGGACAAGGAATGTGCATGTGTGAACAATGACGACTTCACCGTACTAGTCAGTGGGGGCAGTAAACTCTACTGAGTGAGCATGTGTACTGTGTGGCCGTCGCATTCAAAATGACTGGGTAGAGCAATGAAGCTGCATCAGATTTTGCACTAAGCTAAATATTTCTCCAAGGAAACTATCTGGATGATTCAGAAGGCTGCAGCTATTGGCAAGTGGTGATTGGCAGCTTCATCACAACAGGCCTGCTCATGCATCATGTCTGGTGAAGCTTCTGGTGAAACAGCAAATCACCCAGGTGACTCAGCCCTCCCTACAGCCCAGTTTTGCTGCCCTGCGACTTCTGGCTTTAACAAAAATTAAAACCACCTTTGAAAGGGAAGCTATATTAGACCATCGATGAGATTCAGGAAAATACTATGGGGCAGCTGATGGCAATTGGGAGAACTGTCTCCTGCTTTGAAGGAGTCTGAGGTGTCACTGTCCTATGCACAATGTGTCTTGTATCTTCTTCAATAAATGTCTATATTTTCCATATTACATGGCTGTACACCTTCCGGACAGACCTCGTATATTGAAAATGTTACTGAACAGAAAGTGGGGTTTGGCTGCCTGTCGCCACCCATAGGCAAATTCTGGAGGCAGAGGTTTGGTGAAAAATGAGGTCTTTTATTCAAAAATTGCACAGTCCGGAAGAATGGCAGGTTTCTGTCACAGAGTCCAAAGCTGCACTCAAGAGTTCCTCCTCCCATTTGAAAACACCATCCTGTGGGAGCTGCAGGCTGCTGCAGGGCCATCCAAGCAGCTCCGCTTCCCCCCCAGCCACTGGCCAGCTTCAGGCTCCTTCCTGAAGTCTGTGTGGGATCATCACTGCTGTGCCCCTGCTGCTTCCTGCACTCTGGGAGCCTGGGGCCACCTCCAACCACTGCAGCTGGCCATGCAGAGGCTGTCATGCCGGCCAGGAGGCCTGTGTCCACCGGTCCCACAAAGCTCCAGCCCACATGTCCGCATGGTGGGCCCTAGAGGAACACCACGTGTTTCTCCCTTCCCTTGGTCTAAATCTCCCCACCCAAAAACTACTGAGCCCTCAGGGAGGGTCCACCCTGCCCAGCCAATCCTGTCCTTTTCTCAGGCTAGAATGACCAGACAGCACCTCCCCCTGCTACCATGTTGACCTCTACAGTACACGTGCTGCTGTGTCCCCTGGTCCCACCTTTAATTAGGGACTGGAAGGGGATAGGAGGTCACTCTTGCTAGCCTCACGCATACTCTGTGCAAGGCCTCCTGTTCATCTTTGACTGGGGGTGGGGAAATCTGTCATCAGGTGCTGTGCTGTCTTGAGCGTTTCCTGTGGCCCCTCCCTCACTCTGGGCACCATGCCAGTATCAAAAATACTACCTGATAAAAGGCCATCTGCAATGAGAATGACTAATGAAAGTTTTCAGTAATGATGAAAACATTGGAGAAACAGATCTTCACATAAAATCCATTCTCTGCTAAAAACGACCCATTTTTAGGAAGACCAATATCTGGTAGAAACTACTACCACCCAAATTCCCCTATCATTTCGCCTTCTTGTCTGATTCCAGTAGTACCTGTCTATCCTCACTGCAGATGTTAACTATTTATGTTTTGGGGTGCCTGTAAAACTCCGTCTAGAGAACTAGGTCTCTCTGGAATGGTCTTAGAGACACCCTCCCTCAATGAGTCAATGATGGGGCGGGGGGCAGGTTCCTGCTATTGTCATTTGGAAACTGTCCACATGTCAGTATGCTGTAGTCATTTTATCTCTAAGTAAGGGTAACTGCTAAAATTCTGCTTGCCTAGTCACCTTATGACTAGGACAGGGAAACTGTCAGTAGTTTCTCATTTATGACTGGGCTATAGAATAATACATATTTATTAGGCATGTGAAACAGTACAGTGACGGCAGGTGCAGCCAGTCTTTCCTTCTGGTTGCCAATCTGGGGAGTAAAAATATTGCTGCTGTCAACACTTTCGCTACCTGCTGTACTAGTTGGTTAGGATGTGGCTGCGTAGATTATTTAAGAGTGGTTTACCACTAAAGACAGAGAGAAAAAAGGCTAAGTCTGATGGGATAACAGTCAATGCCAAATTGCTGGGGGGTTTTGCCTCAGCTATTGATCTGAGAGTCATCTTTGGGCCTAGCTGTGAGCTGTCCCAGAGCCCAGAATCAGTCTTTCAACCTAGTGATGTTACTAGTACATGGCATAAAATGATTGACAGGGAGAAAAATAAGATAAAAATATTATCCCAACTTAACAGATGGGATAATATCAATAAACTAAATCAAATTAGTGTTAAAAATGTTTGTCTATAATGTTATCTCAGACAAGTTGTTCTACCCATCCCCAAAGGCAAAATCCTACATAGGTGTGGCAGTTCATTAGAATGGCAAATAATGAGCCCAAAACATCATGCAAAGTAGCTACAGGGAACAGACGACTGGTATCTCTTGGCTTGCAAAGGCTGTAGTATAGTCACTCTTATTTCAGGGAAGAGTCCCAAACAAGATAATCCACCCCCAAATATTCTTCCACTTAACCCATCAATTATTTTAATATCACAATTTAACACAGATTTCCCCAAAAACTATTTTGCTAAGAGAGTAGCAAAAAGAAAATGGTTAAACACCCTGGGCAGGGAAAGGAAGATATTTTTCTGTAATACTCACATTTTGTTTTCATCTTTGGCAGTGAGATCAGAAAGAAACTTAAAAAAAGAGAGATTATCCATATATTCTTATGAGCTCAAATGGGTTTTACAGATACAGAGAATGAACATTTTAGGAGATCTAGGACAAAATCCTATTAATATTCATCACTGTTCTGCAGATTATAGATGGTATCTGTGTGGTTCATTAAATTCCCTCTTTAACAAAAGGAGAAACACAAAAATGCTACCATGACTTAGTTCACAGATGTGGGTTAATGCAACAGGGGACATCAACTTTATAGGACAATAACGAAACAAAAAGCTGGATACATAGAGAGATGTCCCATATTATAACACCTACACATTACTCTTTATTTCAGGAAAAACAGAACAGCCCCTCCCCTACACTACAAAAATGCTTGAATCTAGAGGACAGAAAAGCAAAATGAGAAAAGCATTTATCTTGGCAGCAGTGGAGAAAATTATATTCCAAAAGATACTCACATTTCCTTTCATAATTCCAAGTGAAGGACAGAGATGTTTGCCCAAACCCTAAAAATCTTGTAAAGGTATTAATTTCTTTATTGTAAATTCAGGTAAGGAGGCTGGTGCAGACCACGAGTGTCCAGTAGTGCCACAACGTAAGCCACAGACATAATTTTAAATTTCCTTGTGGTCACATTAGAAGAAAAGTTTAATATTTAATTTAACACAATATATCCTAAGTACTATCATTTAAAAATGTAATCAATATAAAAACTGAGGTATTTTACTTTATATTAATTCTTCAAAATCTGGAATATATTTTACACTCACAGCACATTAGAAGAGCAACTAGGCAATTTCAAGTGCTGAGTTCTGTGTGGCCCGTAGGTACCATACTTGATAGCGCTGTTCTGTACCACAGAGCTTTCATTTCCATAACATTCATGATAAATTATCTGCACCAGAATTTTTCCAGTGGGAAGTTTGGTTAAAGTGAATTTTATTATAGAACCAAAAATGATGGATATTTTAAGAATGTGAGGAGCTGTTTTATAAAAAGGTCTAAATCTTTGTGCAATTCATTATAAGCAGTACCAGGTTTTCAGCTGATATACTGTCAAATGCCAGGGTCTTCAGTCTATTAAAAATGCTGCCCTCTGTTCCTCTAGCAGGCACCTCATGAAATAAGACTGCATTGTAGTTTCTTGTTCTTATACCAACCAATCGGTTTACATGGAGGAAAACATGCCACTGGTCTTTCTCGTTCAGCTTAAGGATTATTTAATTATGAGTATAGGTTCAATATAATCTCCTATGACTTAAATAAGAGGTTTTTAAAATGTTCGTTTACATATAATATCATTTTGGCCTATTGCAGTAAACTTATTATCTGTTGACACAGTAAGGAAATGTGCATATATAAACAGGGAGTCTATATAAAGATTTCCTTCTGGTTAAATTCTCTAGCAAAAAATCAAATCATGACATTCATTGCCTAGCAAATAACTGGAATTGATGAGCCTTAAAATAGCTTCAAAGGAGGAATATTTTTAGAGCATAGAGAGGTTTCCAAAGTATGTCTTCTCTCGGTAGGTAATGCTGACAAGCTGAAAATTAGCACACAATAAAAAAACACAATATATGCATTTAACTTTATTTCAAATGGAATAAAGTTTTGCATGCTTTTCATACTTCTGGAAATGGCTTCAGAAGATTTTTCTACTCTAAATATGGTTTCTCTTTAATAGTTAAATAAGTATTAACTGGTAAGAGATTTAAGTATAAATAACTTTAAAAAATTAATAATTAAAAACACAACACAATAGAAAAAAAGTTAAAGACTTGAAGAGGGATTTCCAAGAAGAAATAAGAATTTCCCTTAATAAAAAATGTTCAACCTACTAGTAATCAAATACATGCAAAATGAAATCACAAGATACCATTTTACACTCAGCTTGGCAAAAATTTGAGTCTGACAATCCCAGCAGTTGGTCAGGATCTAGAGAACCAAAAATTCTCATATACCAGCAGCAGTGTAAGTTCGTTCCATTACTTTGAAAAACAATTTGGCCTCATATATTGAAGTTCATGATGTGCTTTATTATATGGCACACCAATTTTATTCAAGGTATACATCCATGCTTGTGTATGTGCACCAGAAATCACGTAAAAAATGTTCAACATTCCCTTTTTCTGTTTAAAAGATGCAGTTCAACATCCAGCAACAGAAAGGAAAATGTGACACAGTCATACAGTGAAATAAAACTTAGCAGTATAAATAAATAACGAGGGTCCTTGTTTCAAAACGATAATGCCCAATTGCAATGGGCGTAAAAAAGAAGTGACAGAAGAATAGTTTAATTTCATTTATTATTATTTAAAGATACACACATGGAGGTAAAATAAAAAAGGACAGAAAGGTCATGATCAACAAAGAGCTGCGGAGAGGGGCTCCTGCTGTCACATGAGGAAGGAGCGGCGTCAGGGAAGAGCTCACGGTGCTCGGGGCTCGAAAGGGATGGCAGTAAGCTGGTGGCAGGCACAGAGGGGTATGTTTATTACTCTTTGTATATATATATATAATGTGTGTATTCATATATGTTCTATTGCATATATTAAATAATTTTAAATTGGAGCAGTTGTAACAAACATAGAAAAAAATCATCCATCGTGTTTCAGATAATGCCCTCGAGGGCTATGCACTGACCTCAACTCATCATTCACCGCTCCACTCTGGCTGCAGCTTTGCTCCTCTCTGTCTCTCATCCTCCAGGGTGGAGACTACGGTCCTCCTCAGATGGTACTCGTAACATTCTAAGGGCTGATTGAAAAGATGACTAAACTAACCTGACCTGCATTTCTGGAAGAACTCGGAAAACTTTGAAAGTCAGGCTTACAAGTGGGTGGTTTATTTGGTTTCACGCTTTAGCACATTCTGCAAACTTACAGGCTGTTCTCTTTTACTCTTTTATCTCCTCCTTCACCCTCCCCCTGTCTTGGTGTTCAAGGTTTGAAATAGTTCAGTGATGAGATCACTGCCTTCAGAAATGTTTTCTTCAGCTTTCAGAGATGGCTGCATCAAAGGGAGCCCCTCTGTTAAGGGTGGCAGCTCCATGGTACTCGTTTTCTGCCCCCTATTAGGGGAACAAATCGACTGCCTGGGGCTTCGGTGTAGTCAGGAAACCACAGTCATCTATTTAAACCAACCAAGGGACAAGTATTTAATGCCATCCTTGGTCCTGGTTGCTAAGATGATTTTGTGGTCACCTCCCAACACACACACACACACACACACACACTGTCCATCGCCTCAAATGGTCAAACGATGTGTCTGCATTTTTACAACTAATCTGCAGGTACAGGGTTCACAAATGGGAGTGGAAACAGAGCATCCCAACTAAACAGGAAGGTTTCAACTAAACACAGAACTAAAATTAGAAAAGGTATAAGAAATGGTAGGGAACAAACACTCCATTTTCAGAATACATGTTTTCTAGAATTTATTCCTCTTTAATGTTGAATATAAAATCTGAGATTTCACCAATGCCTTTAGGGACAAATGCATACAAATTGAAATGTAAAAATAACAATTATGCAGATCAAGGTGGGCACTGACACTTAAGAGAAACTGTTAAATGAAAAGCATTTCTAGGAAAAGCAAAACCCTCTATAGCAAAATCAAATTTTAAAAAACCTAAACAAACAAAACAGAAAGACTTTGGTACCTTTCAATAACAGAGGAAAAAATTCATGTAATACAAAAACATCTATGTGGGGATGTTGAATAAATCTATAAAACAGAAACAAATCTAAAATATATTAAAGTTTGAGAAAAAAATATCTTCCTTTTCTCCTCTTTGATTTTAGTAGAACACCAGAACTTGGAAAAAAAACAAGTATTTCTCCAACTAAATTTCCTTCTGGTCTGCATATACCTAGCAGGATGGCACTCTGTATTTTAGCTAATTTTAAAATGGCATACTTGATTTCTGGCAGTACATTTCCTTTGTCCCAACAAGTGTCCTACTGGAAACAAAAATTCTGTCTTGAAATGCCCTTGAAATTACATCTATGCCTGCAATTCCCATCCACTTTCCTTCCTAGGCTGATAAGGCTGTGATTACCTAAAACTAAAGGCAGCTAGTTAAAGAAGGGAACGAGAAAATCGTTACATGTTCGAAATTGAGCTGGTGAAATAGCACGAGGAAGGACACAATATTCTCTGAGGAGAGTGTGGCCCCAGAGGGCCATCCCTCAGGACTCTGCAGAGTCCGGGCGTGCTTCTAGCTCACTCAGCACACGTGTGGCGCTAGCCGAGGCTGGTCTCTCCTGTTTCTTTGCTGATTAAAAATAGTTGGGTGAGGGGTAGAAGGTGTGAGTAATTTAGCACTACTATTCATCTGGTCTGTTTAGGAGAATCATACTGGGCCTATCATAGCCATAGCAATTCAAAAGTTTTAAGACAAATCTTTGTTTAGCAAGTATTGTATTGATCCTACCACCCCAGAATTTAACTTACAAAGCCTCAGTATTACCAAGTTGGTTCTTGGCGCTCACTGGCAAGAGTAGACAATATAAATTAGATCATTACTGTAACATTAAAAAAATTAATTGCTGTAGCTTAAAAAGAAATTCTAAGTCTTATCGGAAGACTCACATATTCAAACACATTATCCACCTAAAAAAAAAATCCTGGACAGTCCCTGGGATTTATCAAATGGAATTTGACCTGGATCTTATTTAATGCCAACTAAGCAGTAATACCCACGATTTCACAATAGCTTTCCTGGAGAAAAAACTGTGGCGCACGTATCTGTCCCAGTCAAGTAGAAATCTGTGGCATGCTCTGCTTCTGGCTGTCGTCTCGGGCAGCGTATCTCAGGCCGGGATTTCAGCTTTAGCGTTTAACAAGTCCACACTGAGCAAGTTGGAGGGTGACAGGACATATGAGACAGGTCTTTAATTCCTGTTCTTTCAATGTCTTATAAACTTCCTGCTCAGAGTCTAAATAGCAGGCCCAGCATCACGATGCTGAGAACAGCAGAACATTTCAGGCAACCCTCCGATAGCGGGTCCTAGTCAATCAGGACTGTTCCCACGTTTGGCAACTAAAAACTCTAAAAAATGCAAGAAGGGACAAGAATGCAAAAAAGTAGCCTCTGCCCTGATACAATGGGTATATTCAGTGTTTATAAGCATCCACTCCAAAGGGAATAAAGATTTTGCATGCCAAGTACAAGTGAGATTTATCTCCAACAGCCCCTTTCTCATATATGCTGCTCTGAAAACTCACTGAGCTCATCTATGGAATGAGAACATGTGTCTGCATTACTCTGAAAAATCTGGGACTGTGCATTGGCCATAAGTATCAACTAGCAAAGTTAGAGAACCAGTGGAAAGTAAGAGAGAAAAAAAATAAATTGTACAGCAATATTAGTATCTTTTAATATGCCTCATCAGGGGTTCACAAAATATATCCAACCAAGATCTTCCTTTCTCGAAAAAATATAATCCCTTCACAAAATAGAATAAGCAGCGTTAGTCAGGGTAGCTGCATTTAAAAATATATTGAAATGTGCACTTACGTACAGTAAGTTGCTAGAGCTGAGAATCACTTCAGATGAGAGTCAGATACTTTGCCTACAAATTTGCTATCTAATTAGTGCACCTCTTAAAATATATCTTTTAAGCAGTCTTATGCATTTGGGTGAAACATTTTCCTTGCAAGAGATGAAGAAGCATCTATTTTCCAAAACAGTAATTATTTTCATCCCTGTAACTTGGTTCTGAACACACGTCGTTGCAACAGTGATTTCTGGAAACATATGTGGGAGCTTGGAGGATTTATGGGGGTAAGAGTTTACATTACCAAAAGGAGGCTAGAACATCCAACTTTTTCTGTAGGTGTTATCCCAAAGCATGAGAATACTGATATTTGCGATTCTGTATCAAAAATCTTCATCCCTTTATCGACCAGCATTTCTTTTCTTTTCTTTTTTCTTTTTGGATCAATAGATTTTAATAGCCTGGCAGACTAATTTTAAGGATACAATCCAGGCGGCTTAAAGAGAAGCAGGTCTGAACAATACTGGCATCAACTACAACCTAGGGCAGATCCAGCATTTTCTCTCTGATGGGGCCACTCACTTATCTTTCAGTCATTAGGAAGCACACCTATAGCAGGTTACACTACCTCCAGGTGAGTGAGGCAACTGCAGGCAATTATGAAAATAAGAAAAAACCCACCACAGTTCTGATTTGGTTTAAAGCAATCATGCAATCCCATTACACCCACGTCTTCCAAAAACACCTTTTCCAAATGCAAGCAAAGTTACTGATGATGAATGTGGCTTTTGTCACAGTGATGCATTAGGTAAGCAGGTGTGTGCTGAGTACCAGGGGGCGCTCCAAAATGCACCTCCATCATCTTCCACTTGTCCTCTCTAAGGTTCTGCCTATTTATTTAAAGGAAAAAAAAAAAAAAAGGAAAAAAGTCAGTTATTGCACTGTGTTAACAAGAAAATTTACTCTGGCAGTGATACTTTAAATTTCAGGAACAGATGTTGGGAATCACAATAAATCACCCCCATGTGATTGATAACAAATCCTGGGTTTCAGGATAAGAGACTAGCTTTAAATCCCACACACCTGATCTACCAAATATAAAAGTGAAAAGAGCCATGTTTCAACAGCTGCCAAGACTCCTCTCAGATGTACTATTCCACTCGCACCCGGGTGAGTGGGGTGTGTGTGGGTCACCTCCCTCAGAGGGCCGCTGGGGAGTGACCAAAGGTGAGAACACCACTGTTATGGCCATGCCTACTGATAAATAGCTGCTGCTCTCATCCCCAGGATGCCTCCAGGGCTCAACCACCAAACAGACACCTGGTGTAGGAGGGCCCCCCCCCAACCTGCTCCAGCTCCGGCTGGTCGGTGCCCGGGTTTACCAGTCGTTATCACTCCTAAATGGCAGCAGTCCGAAAGCAGAGACTTGTCCCTGCTTTGAGTCCATTAAAATGGCAAACTTGACAGTTTTCTACCTGAAAATCATTGGTGAAAAGATTTCATTTTTCTTAAGTAGGCACCACGGTGAGCCAAATCCTGCTGGCTCTAGACAGCAATAGAAGAAAGTGGTTTCCCTAGGATTTCCATACCTTTCAACTTCTTGAGAAAAGTGGGAAATCTGCTATTTTAAATATTAACAACTCATTTAAAATCTTAAAAATAAAAAATCTTGTGCAGAAAAACTCATTCCGAGCCAGTGAGGCCCAAAGGCCACTATTCAGTGACCTCTGGTTTTCCTCTGCACTGTCTCCTTCTGAGAACTGCCAGGGTGTACACTGCGCCTGCGCCCTCTGGGTCCACAAATGTCCCTTTCCCACCATCTCTCTTCTGCCTCCTCGCTATGTAAGAACAATTACAGCTGCTAATGGTGTCTCTCTATGTTCCCTGGCAGGTTTTCTAGCCCTGTTTTTCAGGTGTGGAGAGTGGAGAGTGGGCAGGGAAGGAGATGAGAAAAGGCGGCTTCCGTCTTTCAGTGCATCGCACCTGTGAACCCTCTGTCCAGGCCTTGGTGTAGGGGTCGTATGATGAATTATCACTGAGGTAAAAACTAAGTAACTAGAAAGGAGGGAAATGCTCTTAAAGGTGCTTTTATTTCTCTCCTGTGAAGATGAATGCAGTATGAGTTACTGGATTCAACCCTTAAGGCCCCAAACAGTTAAAGATGGGGGTGGCACAAACCGTGCACCATGGACTTCCGCCCTGCTTCCCTGTGCTCCTGCTCAGGTATGACTGACGCAAGCGCCTGAAAATGGTGGGCTGAATGGGCGGGGGTGCCTGGAGACCTTACTTACTGCCTTTGGAATGGTCTGCTAAAATCAAGTCAGCGTCAACAGCATCAAGACCAACTTTAACATTATGACCACAAGTCATGCGAGAATGCGTATTTTACAGTTCATAGGTTTCTTGAGAAATTTCTGAGAGAATAAATATTTTTAAAGCATAGAACAGTCAGCTCTGGCCAGTGTGACTTAGTTGGTTGGAGCATCAGTCCTTAGACTAAAGGGTCACAGGTTCGATTCCCGGTCAGGGCACATACATAGGTTGCAGGTTCCTTCCCTGATCAGGGCACCTATGAGAAGGCAGCCAATTGATATTTCTCTCTCATATCAATGTTTCTCCCTCTCTCTCTCTTTAAAAAAAGCAATGAAACAACGTCCTCAGGTGCGAATAAAAAAAACAAACACAAAGAGTAAAACAGTCAGCTCGCAGTATCTCGGGAACCCAAATCTTTGGGGACAATAAGAGCAAAGAAGACAGGCGCACGCAGTACTTTTTTCGAAGGACTTTGCATAGCCAATGGTGTCCACTGGATTTATACATCCATTAGATTGCTTCTACCCCAGCTTTTTTCCAGTTCTTTGAAGATAAATCTGGACTATTTAATATCCTTAGATGAAACACGTTATAAAATACTACAGTTTTCCTAGCAAGTATTCCAATGTTCCATCTTTATAAAAATAGTCTTAAAAACCTATTAATATTGTATGTGTGGGTTTTGCCTCTGTTTAAAACATGTACATGGAAACCACCCACGACCATCTGTGGACTGACTGATGATGCACAAACAAAGCAAGATTTCACACCGGTTATAAACTACAGGGCCTGATGAATAACTTTTATTATTGATAATCCCTGCCTTCCTGCCGACAGGTGTTCCAGAAATCGTGCAACTCCTGGGTAGCTTCAAAAGGCCTATTACTTACAGACATCAAAGATACCAGAGTAAGGTACTTTGAATTCAGTGTTAAAAAAGACACTTTAGAATTCTCACTGAAACACAGTCAAAACCTTAGTTGTGATGTAGATAAAGACTGCAAGGAAATACAACAAAAATGTTAATGTGGTTTTCTCTGAGTGGTGTGATTTTTATTTTCTACTCTATACCTTTTTGTACTCCCCTGAGTTTTCCAAATGAGCCTAGACTACTTTCATAATCAGAAAAAACAAACAGTGTTTTTAAAAGGAGAAATAATCAAGATATCTTATTTAATAAAGAAATGCTATTCTTTTATTTTTGAAAGTGAATCCACGTGTTTCACGAAGTTTTAATAATTATATCATTTCTAGGTCTAAATATTAGAAAATCTTGAGCCTTTCCTGTTCTCTAAAAGATATATGACATAATAAACTAGCTTTTAAAAACATTTTGATTAGTTTAAGAACCGCAGAGTTTTTCCAACTTTGACTATTTGTTCCTGTAGACCATCTCTCTTCCACTTTAAATTCATTCAATATGCAAAAGACCTTAAAAATATGGCTTTAATGCTATTTAATACACAGTAACAATTGAAAACTAGAAAGAAAAGAAAAACCAAGTTTTTTTTTGTATTTTCATACGAGCAGTCTCTAATTGTGCATTCAAGAAAGCAAAAGCTAAATATGCAGGGTATATATGCATTCCTCTAATACCCTCAACCTCAACCGAGAACAATTAACAACAACTAAAGAAAAATAAACTTAAAATTTTTTTTATTTATTGGTTTTAGAGAGAGAGAGAGGAAGAGGGAGAGACAGAGGAGAGAGAAACATTGACTTGCCACTCCCCATATTTATGTATTCATTGGTTGCTTCTTGTATGTGTCCTGACTGGGGATCAGACCCGCAACCCTAACATACCAGGACAATGCTCTAACCAACTTTGCCCAAGAAGGCAAAGAAAGATGAATTTTAAAACAAGAAAAGGTTTACCTACCTTTGATGCCAACCGTGATTTCAGGCCTAAGAATGAAAAGACTGTGTTGCTTTCCTTTGATTCAAAAAAACTGTCATAATCCTAGAAAAAAAGGGGGAAGAGAAAATAAACAAAAGCAAACTATTATCTTTGTATTTGGTGCTTTTGACAATTCTTTATGGAAATAAAAAAATGTACCATTGCTCCATCCAGGCCAGGGAAGAGCTATATAAATATACTGATTGATTGGCTCTGCTTGAGCCTAAAAATTGCTTTGAGTGTGATGATAAATATAACAAGTTTTTAATCCAAAGCCTGCGACAGGATTAAAACATAAAACACTGACAACAGAAATGAAACTGAAACACACTCCCTTTCTTTCATGTGCCAAACTAACATTTATTTTTGTGAAATCCTTGTGACCTAAGATTTCATTCTAGCACCTCAATATGGAAGGATGGTTCCCCATCCTACTCTTGATATTTTGTTATCTAGGGCTTTAAAAATATATATCCCTGGGTAAACAGAAACCTGTAAAGGTCTCCGTGTGTCAATATGAGCACTTCTATTCTGTTTTTAAAGTAGTCCACATTCTTTAAGGCTTGTCGTTAGAGAGAATAAAAAGATCAAGTAAAAACTGGAGAAAACTATATTCTCTGTAACATTTACCTTTGCCTCAGAAGCAGAATCATTTTTCTCTCTTTACTTTCACAAAAGAAGCCATCAAGGAATTCTGGTCCATATATTCATCAATTGTTTATTTCCAAAAGTTTGCACGTATAATACTACACAGTGTCTAAGGTGATATAAAGCAGCCTTAAAATTTGGTAAAGGTCCTTTTGATAATGTTTCATAAAAATTGTAAACACACAAGGATCAGAATCATGTTGAGGCATTTCCTTTGTGCCAGGTGCCTTACAGTCACTCCATCATTTAATCCCCATCATAGCCTACCGGACTGGACAGTGGCTCAGAGAAAGGAAAAAAAAAGGAAAAAATTGGCCCAAGTTTGGCAGTCAATACATGAGAGCTGAGATTTGGGCCCAGTTCTCATTGATGTTGTAATTGATGTTTTTTGTGCTCTCTGATGCTTCTCACCCAAGAGGAATAGAAGTGTGGAGCTCCCTGTATATGAGACACTAAGCCCTAATAACTGCACTGCTAAGCTGAACCAATGGCATCACAAGTACTTCTGAAACCTGTCTAGGAATATAAATGAAAGTCGATACTTATAGAGTAGAAATTTACAGGTTCTGAGCAAGGGAGCTGGACAGTAGTTTCCTTTAAGAAAACACCTAAGTCAACTCTGGAGAATGGCTCAGAGAGAGGGCAGCAAGAAAGGAAGCGAGGGAGAGTTAGAAGAGCACTGTGGTGATCCAGGCAAGAGGCGATGGCGGCCTGAGCCACAGCGATGATAGTGGGAGACAGAGAGAGGTGGACGGACTGGCGATGCATTTTGGAGGAAGAAATAATCATAATCAATTGTGGAATGACTATAGTGTGTTAGTGTGAATTAAGAATTAAAGCAGCTCTGAGCTTTGTGACTTGATAGAAAGGACCACAGAAAAAGCACACTTTGAAACCTGTCTAGGAATTTAAACGAGAGTCGATGACGTATAGAGTGCAGAACTGCTTCTTGCAAAGAAAGCATGCCTCAGTTGATGCAAAATCTTTGTAATTATTTGACTCGGTGTAGGAAACTCTCTTGTCTAAATGCTTTAACAGGGTAAGGTTGGAGCTGAATTTCAAAGCATTAAGTTTGAGAAATTGTATGAGACGCCCAAGTGAAGAAGATTACCAACAGGGCAGTTGGAACTCCTACTGATACTACAGTATTACAGATTTTGAAGAATTTTATGGAAAAACTTACAATTTTTAAATAAGGAAACTATGTTACAAATAACACAAGTCTAAATTTGATGTGCAATCTAGGCAAAATCCCACCAACTAAAAATGTTACAAATATTCTTTCTAACAAAGCTATTTCCAAGCAGTTGAGTGACACCTCACAGGGCTCAAGAAATAATCCCGACTGATGTATACATTTTCTGTCTGATCATTTTTGCATATGTTCAACGTGGTAACAAGAGGAAAGCCACAAAGCTACAGCCATATTTCTCCCATCCTTTTACATATCCACTATACGAAAACTGGTATACTTTTTTCTCCCCATACTGTATTCAGACACTATTTGTTCTACATTCTTTCCCTAGAGAATCTCATTTAGAGTCATGGCCCTAGTTAAATTCACATCTTTACCTCTGATTTCTCTTCTCAGTTCTGGTTTATTGTAAGAACTAACTGTTCACAAGCTCTTAAACATAAAGGATCTAAATCACAACTCAGGATCTTCCTGCCACACCACAAGATGAATCTCTAAGAATAGCACCACCATCAAATGGACTCTACCATGTCAGCAATCAAGGTACCACAGGTAGGGCTGCTCTTTCCTCAGCCAGTTACTACCTTACACATTTCCTCAACCTCTCCTTTTTCGACATCCATCTCATTGCCCTAATCCAACCTAGACTTCTGCAGTAGCACCCCAATTTATCAACCCTTCTCCAATCTAACCTATTTCCACCCCATCAGTTTCAAGTAAGGACAGACTGATCTTTTAAAAATGAGACATTGATGAGGCTGTCCCTCTTCTTAAATCCTTTCCTTCAAGGCTTCTCATTGCTCTTACAATACGGATTACAATTCTTCCTATGGCATAAAGGCACTATGTAGTCCGGCTCTGACTTAACAGTCAAGACTGAGGACAAGCGAGATCTTTATTTCCACACACCAACCATTCGCTGGTCCACAGAGCCATTCCTGGGAAACTGAGTGGTATATATGCTCAGTCAATTGTAGATGTGATGTCCTGCGATCTACTGAGGTATATGACCTCGATCAACTCATTTAACCTCCTTGGACTATTTCTTCCCTTCTGCATCAGATAACAAAGTCCCCGGAAGCTCCAATATTCTTTGAAATGATGGAGCACTGAATGCAGTTGCTCTTAAATGGGCTGTTTAGCTGTGTCCAGGTGTCACTTACATATTCCAGTTACTAAAGATATCTATTCGAAAAATTTACCCTTCTCTGGTTTACCTGAATAGGAAAGGGGGGAGACAACAGTGAGGGGGAAAAAATTAGGACCAGTGACTTAGCCATCAAAATGCTGTGCCTGTTTTGAATTTTGAGAGGTCTTTACCTGCTTCTACTTGATTAATAATCTCTGATGTCAGTGTGAAATGCAGGAATGAAAAAACTAATAATGAAAGGAATAAAAAAACAAGAAACAATGCCTGACTCAATCTCTGTAAATGTAGCGTGATTTTTATTTTAAAAGACTGAGGTGCTAACATAAAAAATATCTTGCATGTAAAAGATCAAAAGACACGTTACAATGAAGATATGTAGAATTCGGGTTTCAGTGTTTATATTAAAAACCTTAATTTAGGTCCTGGCTGGGTAGCTAACTTGGTTACAGTGTCATCTTGATAAGCCAAGGTTGTAGGTTCGATCCTGGTCAGGGCACATACAAGAATCAACCAATGCATACATAAGTAGGGGGAACAACAAATAGATGCTTTTCTCTCTCGCTAAAATCAATAAATAAAATGTTTAAAAAAACACCTTAATTTAAAAATAAGTACAGTTCTTCAAATCACAAAACAGGACATGTGAAATCTACACATGTAGAGAAAATACGTAACTTTATAAACAATCCATTTAATATTGAATCAAAACTGTTCTCATAAATTTTAGTCATCAACAAAAGTATATAAAAATTTCAGATATTCAGAAATCTCCAAAGGGCAACATTTCTCATTTAGAATAAAAAATCCTCTTTAACTGTATCTCTGTCATAAACATTATAAGCATTATTTTTATTTTATGAACCTTTAACTCAGTGCCACATAAGTTTAGCTAGGGGAATTCTTACCTGAATTGGGTCCTTCCAACAGTTTAGAAATTGTCATTTAAGGTAATTAATGCCTTCCAAAGTGACAAATATAAAATTTGGTAATTAACTTTAAAAGCAGAGTAATTTAATGAAATCATTTTTAAAAGTCAGTGTTAGAACAGTACCTGACACAGCAGGTTACCAATACTTGTCAAGTGGATAAATTAGCTGTCTGCTAATTAATGACTGATGTGCCATGTTTTAGGGAATCTCATGCTAGTTACATAATTTGAATAAATCCTATTTCTACCTTATTGCTTACAGGTTTTAAAGAATTACACACACTATTTACTGTCTGACGTTCAAAAGCTTTTGAGTGGACTGGAGAATCTGAAAATGTAAAGGGTTAAATTATTTTCCTGTCGTGGTTAGGCAAAGAGGACATGATTGATAATTTAAGATCTAGGATTTCTAAATAGTTGATACCTCCTTCCAGAGATAATAAATTAAACAGTATGATGTGAAATAATTTAAAATAGTATTAGTAATTTTAAAATCACATCCTACTGACTACAAGTTATTATGGCCTTAGGCATTCCCCAATAAAAGAGAAAGATCTGCTTCCTTATCAAATTCATTTCACTTATCAGGCTTCTATTTTTAAAAATACATTATGGTTTATACTGCAAACATTAAAAGCACTGTATTTTAAAAATTGACTATAAAGCTTCTAAACAGGCTTGCTGAATTCTTATAGTCAGACACTGTCTGAAGTGCTTGTAAATACACGTCTACAAATGACACATTTCAGGACAATCAACCTTTCATTAATGATCAGTTAATACCACCTTTGGGGAAGGGTACAAACACACAAAGCACATTCAAGATAAAGACTGCCAAGTTTCCGAAGCTGGTACACTTTTAGTACACTAAAGAAAAAGGATGAAAAATTCCCTTTGTTTCTACTGTCAATTGCTTATGAAAAGAAAAATTTCTGGATTATGTAGGTATCAGCATAACTGAGCACTATCACTAATTCAACATGTATCTCTTGCAATTTTAAGAGAAATAAAGCAAGCTCAGAAGCTATTAAAAAGAAAAAAAATAACTTCCATCACCTATACTTCTGTTCGTGTTTAAGTGAAAACCGAAGTTAGAGACATTTATAAGCTCATGATAACATCTACAACAGGTAAAGTTCACAATAGTCTCATTCTTCCAAAGAGCTTACTTAAGGGCATTGGCCATACACTGCGATTAGACTGTTATGGACTAGACAAGCATCTGAGACAAAGACTTTAAAGTTCTTTGCCCTTTCAGTGTTTGCTAAGAGAACAGGGAGGGAAACCCACGGCAGCCAGTCTGAAAAGCTGTGCTGCTTCCCACGCTAATTCAAGGGCACATCCAAACAGGAGGCTGCAGGGAACGAAAATAACACGTGGCATACAAGGAAATGGCGGCAGCAATCAATTCTAAATGAGCCAAAGCAAATTTGGTTTATCCAAAAGAAGAAAAAAAAATTTTTTTTTAAAGATTTTTATTTACATTTACAGAGAGGAGAAGGGAGGGAGAAAGAGAGGGAGAGAAACATCTGACCTGGTCCACAACCCAGGTATGTGTCCTGACTGGGACGCAAACCGGCGACCTTTAGGTTCGCAGGCGGGCACTCAATCCACTGAGCCACACCAGCCAGAACAGAAGAAAAGTGTTTTTAAAAAATTCTTGGTAAGACTGTAAGAGCTGCTGCTACTGCTGCTGCTGCTCTGTCTAAAGTGAGCTGAGGCCCCTTCTCAAAGTGTGTTTCAAGACTGAGGGTATCCTTTGAGCACAATATCTTGATCTGGTGGTTAAAGACAGTTACTACTATATCCTATTTTATGAAATCTTGGTATAGAAGGAAGAAATAGTTGGCAGTTCCAGTCCTGGTAGGAGATGTAAGATGTAATTGCCTGAAACAGCTTCATTCAGCAATTTTCATGCCAAATACCAAAAATATGAGTAAGCCCAAAGGTGAGGATTTTAAATTCCTAACTTGTGTTTAACAGTTCCAACCATACTGGTACAAGACGGCAAGGCAAGCAAATGCGATCACCTAAGTACCAATGGAAACGGGATGAAAAAAAGTTTTTGTGCTAAACATAGGGAAAGAAACCAGCAATAAAATTTGAGTAATTACCCAGAGGAGTAACTGAAAAGGCTAAAGTTAGTTAAGAGAATCCCCTAGATACTAACAGTTTTGTCATTCTCCTTTCACAGGGATTTAGTAAAACGGGATTATATACCCTTCCCCCCATGACTGCTCACAGAACTAAGCAGTTCTGTGGAGAATACTATTTATGTGTTTACAAAAACATAAATATAATATATACTTATATATTATAACAGTTACTATAGTTACAAAAGAGAATGTGACATAAGCTTTGCAATGTTAAAAAGTGTGTGTGCACGTGAGCCTGTGTGTCAATCAAAATGGAGAAGAGAAGCAATGAGACTACAAGTCTCTTTTCATCTTTCAAAGAAATAAGTACACACTGTCCACATTTAAAATCAAGGAATACAGATATTAGAATATGAAACAGAGTGGTGATAGCTTAAGAATCTCATAAAAGTTGCTACGTCTTGGGAATCTGGGGGAGGCCTCGCACAAAGGGCAGAGGAAAACGGACTCCTCACTTTGACCCTCCTGTCAACAGGCTTTATTGTTTTAACACTGATATTAACATGGCCTTAATATCTTAACAGTTTTGTTTTCTTTTCATTAATTTTATCTATACGAGGCACAGAAAAAGAAAAATTTTAATAAAAATAAAACTGCCAGTTTGGATATTAGTTAAAATATCCTGCTAAACATGCAGCTGGGGTGGCCTGAAACTGTCTGGATGAAGGTTTGCAATATTCATAGCACAAGTTGTTTTTATGAAAGACATGTCCCAGGGACTCATCACTGTAGAATATTTAGTTAGTTTTTTTAGAGGTGGGGGCAAAGGAGGGAGAAAGAAAGGCAGAGAAACACTGATGTGCGATCGGTTGCCTCTCGTACACCCCCAACTGGGGACCGGGGCCGGCAACCCAGGCATGTGACCTGACTGGGAATCAAACCAGCAACCTTTCAGTCTGTAGGCGGGCACTCAATCCACTGAGCCACACCAGCAAGGGCGACTGCAGAATACTGAAGCAAATACCTCAGGTGAAAATGGGAGGTAAAACATTTGTAGACAGAAGAATAAAAACTAGGATTATACAGAAGAGATAAAACTGCAAAGAATATCTAATTAAATTGTTATGCTTTGGGCATACAGCTGATGAGCAATCAGTGAGAAAGGGGTCTTTATATCACCCATATCCTAATGCCCAGATTTGCCTTCCCTAGTAACTGTCAGTCAGGATGCCGTATAAGATTATTTACAATAAAATACCTAAAGGAGAAGATTCTTCTTGATTAGATAAGTGATCTTTTAGACAGAAGGACTTGGAATACAGGTTTTCAAATTCACATCAGAAGTTTCCTAAGGGAAGTCTACCCATGGAATGTGTGAGCTTCTAATAGAGGTAATTTCTGAAATAGATGTCACCGCAAAATTTAGAAGTTTCAATAAGCTTACTTAGGGGATATTTGGCTTTGACTTTTATTTAAAAAATGAGAATACAAATGCTCAGAACCTTGACAAGGCAAGACCCAACATAATGTGGTAGCTCCCTGCTCCACCTAAAACATCTGCATAGTCACCCATTCGTGGAACCAATTTTTGTTAAATATGGCCTATGTTCCTAGTATTCTGATAGGTACCAGATACTAAGATAAATATGCCACAGAGCCTGCAGAGGGTGAGCACGAGGAACTCAGAGACTGACTGAAGGCAAAGACATGGAAAAAAAGAAAAAAAGAAAGAAAGAGAGAAAGAGAGAAAGAGAAGAAAGAGAAGAAAGAGAAGAAAGAGAAGAAAGAGAAGAAAGAAAGAAAGAAAGAAAGAAAGAAAGAAAGAAAGAAAGAAAGAAAGAAAGAAAGAAAATTCTATGAGATAAATGTCCTAATAGCATTAATAAGGAATAGGTTTGCTGAGCATGGGGGAGGGGAGGAATAAGCAGAAAGCTCTGCAACAAGGCCCTTTTAGAGTCTGAGAGAGAAATAGGGCAGAATTACATAGTAGGTAAACATTATAGAATTTGGTAACAAACTGAATATTGAGGTGGGGAAAAACAGGTGTATAGTGACTTTTAGGGCTCTGCCTTTAGCATTACATAGATAATGTGGCCATGAACCCTACATAAATAACACCCATATTTTAGACAGAGCACAGTTTCCTGGGGATAACAAAAATTTTGAACTCCAGCTTTCCCTTTTTTTTTCTTTATTAACTCTAAACAGTTCTATTAACACATACTTAACACAGACAGGCTTCCATATAGGTCAAAATTTCTGTCCAATACTACAGTCTATTCCGCCAGAAGACACACTTAATTTTCATGAAGGAGGCTTGGGAAATAGTTAATCCTATGTTTCTCAAATACGACCACAGAAGAACCCCAGGAGGCAGAGGAAAATGTGAATGGACCATCTACAGAGGGGTAAACTATGAAGGGGTCTGAGAGCGTGCCATGGTGGTGACGTTTTTAAAGGGTTTGAAAACAAATAAAAACCACCAAACAGAAAAGAAAATGCAACAGAGAACTAGGTGGTCTGCAGAGCCTAACGTATTTACCAGGTGGTCCGACCCATGATCTAGAGGATTGGAGGTTATACACTGAGCCAGCTACAGAAAATGTGAAATTTCCCTGAAGCCTTGTTTACCTTAAAATTTCATGGAAACCGGGCATCCTGTCCCATAATACACTAGTGTTTGATTTACTGTTTAAAAATACAATGTTTTGCCATGTACTCAAAATCTTCAAGTCAAATGGTTGCTCTTGGCAGACAGGAAGTTTTTATTCTACGGCTTTGGGCACATCCCTAGGCCCTGAGAAACCCAACTGGTTTTTATCAGCAACACATATAATTCTCATCTTGTTTTAACTTTCACTAGTTTTCATTTCACCCAGTGACTTTTTATTGACCTTGAACCCAAATTCTGGAGCCACCACCAATAAGCCTTCACATCTTGATAATGGTATACCCCAACATATTTCTGTTGTTTGACAGAGGACCCTAAGGAAAGGAGGAAGAGTGGAATTGTCTAAAATGAGAATGCACTTTCCAAAATAGCATTCAATGTAACACACTCTTCAGAAAAAACCTGCCAGTTACAAACTATTTTTTCAAGTGGCTGGAAACAAACTAAGGAGCCCTGTGGGAGAATAATTACGTTAATTATAATAACCCACCCAAGGGACTCATACGTAACCTTTAAAAAAGTAAGTTTACAATTACATGAAAACTTTTTGTCAGAGAACAAAGCAGGTACAAATGGTATGTATAGTATGATCAAAATACGTGACTAAAAATGTTTAATCTACTTGTAAGAAAAGAGAATGTGTATTAGAGAGCTAAAACTGTTCCCCTTTCTTTCTCGTTCTCATTTGAAAACTTTTCTCCGCTTACATATTCAATTTTGTGCTGGGTAAAAAAGAAATGATGATGATGATGATGATGGAGAGCCAGTGCAATGTGAAAACTTTAAAAATCTCTTTCCAACAAACTTCTCGTGAGACCTTTGGCTAAAAATCAACTACTTATGTATGACTATGCAAGGTCTGTCCAGAAGATATCCAGCCATGTACTATGAAAAATAGAGACTTTTACTGAAGAAGATACAAAATACGAAAAACACTGTACATACGACAATGACGCCTCAGTCCCCTTCAAAGTAGGCATCTTGGCACCCCATACAGTTCTCCCAATTGCCATCAGCTGCCCCATCGTAATTTCCTGAATCTAATTGACAGTCTGAAATCTCTTCCCTTTTAAAGGTGATTTTAGTTTTGGGAAAAGCCAGAAGTCGCAGGGCATCAAATCTGGGCTGAAGAGGGGCTGAGTCACCTGGGTGATTCGATGTTTCACCAAAAGCTCTGCACGAAACATGATGCATGAGTGGGTGTGTTGTCATGATGAAACTGCCAATCACCAGCTGCCCTTAGCTGTGGCCTTCTGAATCATCCAAATAGTTTCCGCAGAGGAATGTTCAAGCTTAATGCAAAATTTGATATAGATTCGTTGCTCTACTTGCTCAGTCATTTTGAATGCGACAGCCACACAGTAGACATGCTCACTCAATGGCGTCTACCACCCCCACTGACTAGTGCAGTGAAGTCACCATTTTTCACCCATGTGCATTCCAGTCCCTCTCCTCGGCTGCCAGGCTACGTCAGGGCTGCACAAACCGTTCTCGTTATCTTAACAATGGTTGGACTTCTTCCAGACAGACCTCATATATGCACACACGCACATATATTTCTTTCTTAAAAATAAAGTTATATGTATGAATCAGGGATTTGTAAAACTGATAATTAAAGCACTTCCTTCTTCATGCTTCCAAAGAGACCCCAAACACATTTAAAATAAATGATCCCAAAACAATCTTCTCAAAAGTCTTAAATAAACACTGGACTTGGAAACAACATAAGAAACATTTAGGCATTCTTGTGCTGTGCTCCGAGCCTCCACCAAATGTGAGGTAATACACTTCCTTGTCTCCTTGTACCGGAAAAGACAGAAAGGGGAGCAGATGCTACAAAGAACCACTACTGGAGCTCACATAATCTACATTTAAAGGATTCAGAAAAAAGGTGTTTCCACATCTGGGTAGTCAAGAATACACCCAGGCCACACCTCAGGATCAGCCTCATTCGGACATCAGCCACGGTCACGTCTGGTCCCATCAGCTCTGAACACTCAATGCCAAGCTTCAACTAATCACGTGTTTCTGCATCATCCCCTCAATGTTCAAATTCTGGGGTGGGAGGAACTGATGAGGCATGCCAAGGAGTTTCCATTTAATAGGAACTTCCTCCCAATAGGCAGAAAAACCAAATGCTAAAGGAGAGGAAGCAATTGTCCACACTGGCTACCAAGTAGCTTCGCAGCTATGAATATCTCAACTGCCTAGCTCATCTGTTTAAGATAATGCAGTAAGTTTCTAGTTAATTCAGGAAGTAGGAGGATCCTCATGCTTCCTGGGTCCTGTCGCTTGCAGTGTGGCGGTTTTCCACAGCTTGTCCGGTCAGGGAACAACACTCCCGAACTGCCACCGGGGACAGCAAGGTGCCCAGGCGCAGCTGGGGTGCACGAGGCCATGGTTATTAGTTGCCCTCTAATCGTTTTGCTTTGGTCAAAGTCAGATTTCTTTGACCTTTGTGAGAGCAGACACTGTCTTCAAAACTCTTGCCAGAACAGCCTGTAAGACAGGGTACACATACCTGCGCTGCTGTGACCATCACCACGGGACTGCCACGGCTCAGGCAGAGAAGGTGCCGTGTATCTGGCGCAGTTTAATCAATTTGTAAGCCGCTAGCCAGGTCCCAGTCTATCGGAAAAAATTTCCATGGACTCCAAAAGGCAAAGATACATAGAGATGTAGAAAGTCATAAACAGGTGAAAATAAAAAGATTTATTTCACAACATTACACTCTTGTATTCATTGAATACATTCCTCTATTCAAAGGGCTCTGAAGAGTTCTGTTTTTATGATAGAGCAAAAATGTCTCTACCTCCTTTCTCTTGAAAAGTCAACAACAAAGCCTTAAAAAAAGCCAGAATCTCCGTTTTAAAAAAAAGATAAAACGAAGAGACATCGATAGCCCTGAGTTACAACACCCGCAGGAAGTGGGTAGAGAAATGGTGAGGGTTGTTGGCGTGGAGGATGGTCAAGCCTTAGTGTCTGCAGAGGCAGCATCGACAAGCCACAAGCTGCAGGGCCCCCAGAACACATCAGCAATCGGAGGCACCTGCTACTGTGAAGGGGCGGGGGTGAGCAACCAGAACACAAGGAGCCTGTCTGAAAGTCTACATGAGCAGTATTTAGGCTCCCAGGGTGCCTCACTCTCCCCGAAGGAGCTAGAAGGTGCGCTGTTAACAGGCATGGCTTCTGGGAAGCAACAGACTTATAAACGCCAGCACCGGAGAGAGTGGGGGTGAAAACGGGGATACGGTGAAAATGTGCATAGCGGAGAGTGGGACCGTCTAGTTCTCTTACCCCACGTTGCCAGAGCTCCAGTAGCCAGGCTGATGTTCCCGAAGCAAGAGACTAAAAGGCCACTCTCTGACGAAATTAAACTATCATCTGAGAAAAAGACTTATAGTCACTACTATAACTATATGCGATGAGAATGTTGACAGGATATCCAATCATCCCACAGGAAAGTCCAGCGGGAAACACAGCTTCTAATTAGTTTTCTTGTGCCTCACCTATTAAACAAAAGACAAGGATCACCAGACACCTGAGGAAGGCCCAACATACTCCAGAGAGAAGACCAAAATAAACAAAGTGAAAAAAAAGGAAGTTGGGGAAACAGGGGCAATACTGGCAAGAGAAGAAAACTTTTTAAAAAAATCATATTAATATGTCCATTGAGCTAAAATCTTGCATTCATCTCATAAAAGCACAACATTATTAAAAAGAAAAGATAAGAAAGTAAGAAAGTGGGAAAATATGACATAAAAAATTTCAATGAAAGGATTCAGAGGCTAAGTTAAAGAAATCTCCTGGAAAGAGTCAAAAGAGAAGTGGACAATCCAAAAAAACAAAACAAAACAAAACAAAACAAAATAAAACAACAAAAAGAATATTAGAAAATCAATGTTAGATGTCCTATATGTAAATTAATAGGCACTCCAGGGAAAAAGTACAAGGAAAAAATTCTCAAAGAAAATAATATAAGGACATAGTTAATGACTCAATTATATAACTCTTAGATTATAAGGACTTACTAAGCACTCACCCTAATGAAAGAAAAATAACTTATAGCAATGCACCAAAACAAGTTTAGAAATCATGTATGTGTCAGACATCCTAAAAACTTGCACAGGAGAAACTGACAAAAACAACATTAAGGAAAATGGCATTAGACTTTGCAATTGCAGAACTGGAAGCCAGACAATATTGAACCAAAGCCAACAAAATTCTTCCCAAGAATTCTATACCCAGCTAAAGTACTACTCAACTACAAGACCAGAATAATGGCATTTTCACATCTGCTAAATCTGAGAAACAGAAAACTGTTTTTGTTTAAGCCTTCTAGCACTATTTGACTAATAGCTTTACTTTAATTCGACACTGTACAGTTTCCACATTTTCAACTATTACTTCAGTTTGGTCTGCAGGCACAAGAGTACATTTTCTAGACTCAGTAATCATGAATGAAATATACCACATTCTTACCCTAACAATATATGAGATCATGATATTAAAAAATCCCACAGAATAACAACCTGTATTCTTACATAACAATGTGCTTTAAAAGTACTTTAGAAATAGTCATAAATACCCGTGAAGACAGATATCATCATCCCTTGCTTAAAGATGAAAAAACTGAGACCTAGAGGCGATTTTCCAAAAGCGCCACTGCCAGCATGAAGCAATACTAGAACTCAAATCTATATCTAGTGCTATGTTCGGGATTCTCCTCTTGACATGCGTGTAAAAACTCTGTCCGCAATCCCAGCGGCTTTATGTTTTGACATCTCTTTCTCCCTTATGCACACAGGAAACAGTTTCCTTTCAAACCACAAAAGCACTCTCTTATCCCTTTTCTCCACCCTAATGACAAGCCAGCTATTCATTTCATCGCCAGCGCCTGCACACCGCAGCCTGGTCCCTTGTCTTTCTCCAGGCCGTCCTGAAGGAACTGTAGTACAGGTCCCCAAATAAACACTGACTGATATAGTCAGGGCTCTGGCAAAAGGCAAATTCTAACTACTCATTAGAAACTTCTTGATTTTTTTTCTTAACCTAAGGGTGAGAAGGAAAATAAATAATTAGACAAAAGGGACTTCATCTTCTCATATGCTACATACAGCAGGAAGGCACCCAATGTATTTTTAGATGTTTATTATGATCCATTTGGCTCATTATAATAAAAAATACCATTTATAATCAGCTATTATAGTTTTTTATACCGTAAAGGGATAAAGGTTCAAAAACAATTACCAGTCTGTGCCCCAAAATGTATTAATCAAAAAATACGCTTTAAAATTTCGAACACAATAAAAACATACCCACAGCTTCCCTTCCCACCCCATTTTCCAAAGCAAAGAGAGAGACGGGAAAACTCCGAGACACACACGCACTCAGACTCACACATACTGTCTGTAAGTTTGGACTCATATCCCTTCCTCCTCAACTTCACCCTCTGTTAGACTTGTGGCCCTGAACAGGCACTGGATGAAGAGGTTACAGTCCTCACTGAAAAAAACTCACTGTGCTGTAGGTAACTCTTTGATGTGAGTAAGGCAAAGAAATAGTGTAAAAACAATCTAGCAACTTACTCCACAGTATCGGTCACCATTAAATATCTGAGGTGGCAGAGGGTTGCCCTGAGCAGGCTTCTTTTCTGGGGGGATGTTTTTGTACATCCATTGCCTCTGTTCTTCTGACATTGTGATATCCACCTCCTCAAACTCTATCTTGTTGGCTTCCAGAAATCTAACCACATCTTGCTGCTTCTTCTTTATCTAAAGAGAGAAAACAAACAAACAAGGAGAAATGCTCATCTGAAACAATATATAGATATTTCCAAACTAAACTAGATTTGATTTCTCATTGTCAGACGTCACTGATACAGAAAAGAGGTGATTTACATAGGCGCTATTCACTGCTACTCTGTGGACGTCCAGCAGAGGTCTAAGGAAGTCCTGACACCATGATCTCTTCGCCTAGACTCCCCAGAACCCTGGGGCACAACTGGGACTGCCTGCAAGAACAGACTAGGTATGAGGTGAGAGACCCCCACAGTTCTGAGCCATAACCGGTCCTCCCTCCCACCCGAAGAGTTGACATTGTTACAGCCATGAAAACTCTCTCTGCTCAAAATCATTTGAAAACTATGTATAGCCCATCTGAGACGTGGACATTTCATTGATTCGCGGGAGCAGCAATGTTTTTATTCCCCTCAGAAGCCTCCTTCAGATATTCCACAGCTGTAGCCACTGGCATGAAAGTATCCTTTCATCAATTCACAAGGGAAAAATGTTCTCCACTTCTAAGGTGAGAGTAAACAACAAGCACCATTTTATTTTGAACTCTATTTCTTAACCCTTTGCATTCCTCTGGTCTTTCATGTTTCCTTCCTCAGTCACTAGGGGTCAGGTATGCTCTTCAAGAGCTGAAAACATATTTGTAGTTCTCAAAATGTTACCGATCTTCTTAATTTAAGGGTCTATATTAATAACCAATTTAGATGGGGGTGATAATAGTCACTGTCTTAAATACAGTCTGTAAAACATGAGAAAACAAGCCTGCTTTTCCTAAATGATTCTGGAAAGTCTGCACAAAGAACAACCTTAAGTGGTGAAGTAAATCTTATAATGGCTAAGGAATCATTCGGAGAGGTCAAGCAGCCAGAAAGACCTTTTGTCACAGGAAATAAAATGTTTGAGAAACAAACTGTCCGTATCAACTGCCTGCACCAACCCCTCCCCCAAGAGGTGGAAATCTGTCAGGTGCCGTGAGGAAAAGATTGCCGTCATTGGGCTGAAGTCTATGATTGGACTAACAAGAGCAAAGTTGGTAGGAAATAGAAAGCTGACAAAATGGGACATTTTTAAGCTCAATGATATTATTAAGCGAGAGAATTAATGTATGATTATAAATCCAAATTGATATTGGCATTATCTTAATTTCTTGAATTAAGCCACTTTTCATTTCTGAAAAAGTTAACTTTTTTCCTTACTGATATACAATTTCAGAAATGAGAAATGTAGTTATATTATTTCCAAACTTCGGCTTGCAAAACAGTATCATCCGTCCTACTTAATTCTTCCACATAACCCCATAAAGTAGATTTTATTATTCCTGAGGTCAGAAGCAGTCACCTATTTTGATCAAGATCCCAGTGTGTGTTCTTGTCAAGATAATCATGTCATCCCTTTTTAAAAATTCTTCTTTACTAACGCCCACTGCCTTTGGAAGGACATAGGAGGTCTGTCCAGAAAAAGTCCAGCCACTGTTAATATAACACAAATGGTTTGTGCAACACCGATGTAACCTGGCAGCCGAGGAGAGTGGACTGGAATGTTCATGTGTGAACGACTACTTCACTGTACTAGCCAGTAGGGGTGGCAGATGGTGTTAAGTGAGCAAGTGTACTGTGTGGCCATCACATTAAAAATGACTGGGCGAGTAGAGCAATGAATCTGCATCAAATTTTGCGTTAAGCTTGTACATTTCTCTGCAGAAATGATTCAGATGACTCAGGAGGCTTTTGGGGACGATGCAATGAGTGCAGTGCAAATAAAAGGGTGGTACAAATGCTTCAAAGATGGTCAAGAATCTGTTGAAAGTGATCCACATTCCAGAAGGCCTGCAACAAGCAGAACACCTGGGAATGTTGAATGTGTAAGGGCTACAATCAACAAAGATTGGTGCCTGACAGTGCTGATCTGGGGATTCCAAAAGCTATGGCATCCAAGATCTTGACCTGAAACCTGTCACGGCAAAATTCATTCTGTGGCTTCTACAGCAAGAGCAGAAGGAACGTCATACTGCAGTTGCTAATGACTTGATTCAAACTGCTACCAATGAACTAGATTTCCTCAAGAAGGTCACAACTGGGGATGAATTGTGTATCTCTGGTTATGATCCCGAAACAAAGGCCCAGCTGTCCCAGTGGAAGTTGCCTGGTTTTCCATTCCCGAAGAAGGTGTGACAAAGTCACAGCAAGATCAAGACCATGTTAACTGTGTTTTTTGACTGGGAACGTGTTGTCCGCCATGAGTACGCCCCCTCCAGGCCAAATGATTAATAACGGGTACAACCTCAGTGTTCTTCATCAGCTGAGAGACGCAATATGGTGAAAACAGCTGTGGCTGTGGGCAACTGGTGACTGGCAGCTTCATCATGACAACGTACCTGCTGATGCATCATGTCTGGTGCAGAGTTTTTTTTGGCAAAACACCAAATCACCCAGGTGACTCAGCCCCCCGAAGGCCCAGATTTGGCTCCCTGTGACTTCTGGTTTTTCCAAAAATTAAAATCACCTTTGAAAGGGAAGAGATTTCAGACGGTCAATGAGATTCTGGAAAATCGGAGGGGGCAGCTGATGGCAATTCCAACAATGGATTTTGCAGTGTTTTGAACAGTGGAGGAGATGCTTGGAAAACTATGTGAGGTCCCAAGGTGACTACTTTGAAGGGGACTGAGGTGTCATTGTCCTATGTACAAGGTTTCTTGTATCTTTTTTAATAAACGCCTCTTTTCATAGTACATGGCTGGATACTTTCTGGACAGACCTCGTAAACCTTTCTGAGCATTTAGTGCAATGAGCTTCAAGATGCCGCTCCTTTGATTATAAAAGCAGTGTATTTACATATTTAAAAGTGTAGAAATTGTAAAAAACCAACAAAAGGTTACCTACAAGCCTGCTACCCAGACCATCACTGTTAAAATTTAATTAGAGGCCAGAGCCTGGATTTAAAGTTCACATGCGGAAATCTACATATCCAGCACATTTCCAATGTTCATGAGAGCGATAAAAAACGAAGCTGCTACATGGTAAGCCTTGGTTTTCCACATGATACATATACATGTAACATCTGCTTCTACCCCTAAGTGTGAGTACCTAAAAACTTACACATTTCTCAATAAAAACTCACACATTCTCAATACTAGGATACATCAAAGCCACTCATATAGTGTCTTTCCGTCCCCACCTCCTTGTCCTATACACATAGATCACACACACCCCGCATTTATTTTTGGACTATAATCCCCTCCAGTTCAAGTGGTCTCTTCTTTCACAGGATCACACTGGGCAAAAAACAGCTGCACCTTTTTCCTCTCACTGAACAATAAGTCATGAATACTGTCCCATCATTAAAAGTTTTCAAGAGAATAAATTTTAATATCTCCCTGGCAATTCCATCATGTAGATGTATTGTTAACTATCTCTCTACTGTTGGATATTTAGTACACTTGTACCATTCGCCTTTTTTTATAAATCTCGTACTGTTTCCCACAACACTACTTCAGAGCAAAGCTCTACGAATGAAGCCCAGGTGAAAGGGCAGAGACATTTTTCAGGTTCCTGGGGGATACACTGTTTTTCCATAAGGCCTCATCGGTCAAAAAGTACAAACCTCCAGTTGTAAAATAAATAAATCCTGGGGATGTAATGTACAGCATGATAACTACAGTTTATACTGCACTATATATTTGACAGTTGCTAAAAGAGTAGTTCTCAACAAAAAAAGAAATTTGTAACATGATGTGGTGATGAAGGTTTACTAGACTTATTGTGGTGACCATTTCGCAATATACACATATACTGAATCATTATGTTGTACACCTGAAACTAGTATGTTGTATGCCATTGATACCACAATAAAAAATATAAGGCCACATCAATTTACATTCCCATTAGCAACATTTAAAAGTACCCATGTCTCAACCTCTCCCTCCTTACAGCCAATATTGGAAAGTTGTACAAGATTAAAGCTCAAACGACGGATGTTAACTAAACTTACCCTATTCATTGTATCATAATATATACATACGTCAAATCATTACACTGTACACCTTAAACTTACACAATGTTATTCCAATTATATCTCAGTAAAACTAAAGCAACAAGAGAAGTAGCAGTTCTAAAAAATTCAAATTCATAATTACATGCTGACAATGCTCAGGAAGCAAAAGATAGCTCCTCACTAATAATGGTGACGACTGACCGTCAGATGAGGAGTGAAATGTAAGCAATTGCATCTCTACTTTTAAAGGGGAGAGAGGGGAGGCATGACCAGGTCTGTGTTTCAAAGAGGTCACTATAATACTATGCAACTTTAAAAAGAAAAAAGGAGCAACTGTTTGTACTGTTAACACTGCTATGAAAAGGTCTCCAAGATAAATATGTAAGTGAAAAAGAACAAAGGGCAGAATTGTGAGTAGACCAGGCATATTTTTCTGAAAAGAAAAAAAAAGGAGAAAAATAAAAACACATTTGTATTTGCTTGCATTTACATTTTAAAAAACTGTTGAAGGTTACAGGGGTCAGGGAAATGGGAACTGGGTAACAGGGACAAAGTGGGAGCAAGGGTTTTCACTCTCTACATATATAAACTTTAAATTTTTTTCAACAGCGTGAACATGTCAACAATCAAAAGATTAAATGGAGGAACTTTACTCTGAGGGAGAAAGAGCTTCCCATAGAGCTTCACAGGCTGGAGGGGCAGTGGCACGCGACCACACAGATGCAGCGCTTCACGCAAATCAAGTTTCCCTGCACATGCGGCAAGGCTCAGAGCACTTAAAACACATTTTTTAAAAAGAGCTAAGGTTACAGAAAATTAATCTCTAGTACAGTAAATCATCCAAACAAATACAAAGGAGAAATTTAACCCAGAGAAGGAGGTTTTCAAGTGGATGTTTGTGACACTGACCCCAGGAAGGAAGGTGAGTCACCAAGCACTGTTTTTAAGACAAGTCAAGGTGAATGTGGCCTGGCACTGGGGAAGCCCAGGTTTGAGAGGCAGGGGACAGACAGCCTCACGAGGCATGCACTCGGAAATGGCAGGACCCTGGGTAATGGAGAAGCTTCCCGTGTGGCAATAGGAAGCCACTGAGGGTACTTCATGTGCTGGGCATAAATCCACAATTCAAATTACGGTAACTTATATAGTCATTTCCATAACGCAAAGAGCTTTCTTCTCCCCACATCTGACTGTTCTGAAATGAAGTGTACCATACAACCAGTATCAAAATAAATTTGGGAAGCGAATGGCAAAGAAGAGTTGTGGGACAAGAGTCACGGCCTTCACTTATGTCAATTTAGCCAAGAGTGGAAGGAAGGTACCTGTAACTCCTGGTTGGTTTACTCAGAAGCCATGGTAGACAAATGCTAGTTATTTACCTAGTAGCCCTCTCCCTTTCTTTCTTAACACAGAAGCCTGGTTTTGTTTAGGAAAGCAATGTGCTCAGCTACAAAATTTGTTTGCCCACACTCCTCTGCAGCTTGGGGTGATCACATGTCACAGTTCTGGCCCTTGTGATGTAAGGCAGATGATCCTTGGGAGGGTTTCACTTAATGAATGGAAGGACAAAGTCCATTTTGCTCTTCATCCTTCTCTGTCTCCCTTGCAGACATTCAAAGTGGTGCCTGGAGGTAAAGACACCATTTTGCAAATGTGAAAACAAACACCACGTGCTAAGGATGGTCAAGCAGAATGGCAGGAGCCCCAGTCCTTGATGACACCTTACAGGTGTCATCCAGTCTTGTGTAGCCTACTCTATGCCTTTGTGTTAGACAATAAACCTGTAATTAGTTAAGCCACTCTTCATCAAGTTTTCTATAGTGTGCATACAGATGCAATGCTACTTGGTTAAATTCTTAATTGCTACTCACAATGTCTTCAGAAATACTGTAGTATGATGGATTGAAAATAAAAGCTATCACTGCATAACAGAACCTAGAAATAAAAGCTGTAAGACATGAATTTAATAAAAGTGAATATTTGTCACTGAATAAACAGATGGATTTTCATTTTCTTCATAAAACAACAACAAAGTTTTCGAAGCTAAAACAGAGAAATATCTACAAAAGCACAAAAGGTGTATTTCATTTTCTCATTCAAACACATACGGTCACACATCATCCAAAGTGGAGAACAGACACCGCTAAATCTCAAGCCAGTGCACAGGTGGGCAAACTATGGTAAAGAGGCCAAATCTAGCCTTTATATTTTTCTATGGCTGGAAAAAAAATAAAATAATAGTATTTCATGACACATAAAAAGTATATGAAATACAAATTTCAGTGTCCATAAATAAAGTTGCATTGGTAGACAGCTATACCCATTCATTTACATATTGTCTAAGGTCACTCTTGCCTCACAATGGTAGAGCCGAGAAGTTGCAACAGAGGCAGTAAGGTTCCCAAAACCTAAAGTATTCACCAGCTGCCCTTCACAGAAAGGGTTTGCCAACCCTGGGCTAGATCCCAGATCTTCAATTCCCGCTCAAAGTCCACTTTCTCAGTGAGGACTTCTCCTAACCACCTGATCTTACCTTTTTACCAGCCACCCCAGAGCTTCACACTCGCCGTCAGTGCTTCATTTTTCACCTGAGCACTTAGCATCTGACATACTGTATGTTTTATGTATTTGTTTATCCACCTCCCCGCACTAGAACATAAATTCCAAAGGGCTGGGGATTTTTGTCTGCTGTTTTGTTCACTGCTGAATCCCAGAGCCTAGAATGGTGTCTGGCGCACAGCAGACAGGAAACATTTGTTAATGAATAGACAGGATTCTCACAGGTAGAAAGATGAGTGTAACCGCAGTGCTGATTTCCTTATCATTGAAGATGAGATACCTTACATACCACCTCTTTGGACAGCCCTCTCTAGCCACCTTAGCTTAAGTTTTACCTAAATTTATTATAACTTTATTTATCTGTGCATTCGCTTTTATGGTCATCTCTCTCTTCACAATGTCAGTTTTGTAAGCACAGGGACTGGTAAGCAGAAGGCCTTCAGTAAACATTAATTGAATGGATGATTAAAGAATTATCACTCCAGTGCTGAACATCAAAGATTTCCAGGTGATGTTTAAGAGATCAAACTCAGTTAGTAATTTATTTAGGAACAAAGGTAACTAAAGTTTAGTCAAACAGAACTGTAGATCAAACACTACTATTTATCAGAGAATGCTAAAGCTGTATGAATTTAAAATGAGTGGGCCTAGCATGTTACATCCAACTGTAAATAGCGTGAATAACTCCGAAGAACTTTTAGACCCTGAATTTGAAAGTCTTCACTTCTAACATGGACACTGATATTGAGGAAGAAAATTAGATGTGATTGTATTTTTAGAGGAATGCTATTATTGTCAGTTAATTTCAAAAACTGCAAGTGCATAATGTAGTATTTTGTTTTGCCCTGATGTTTTTTTTTACTAAATTGTTGATATATTTGCAAATTTATGGAGAGCGAGAATTAAGCAAGTATTTCCCCGACTCTGCTTCTAATCGCTACCACAGGGTTCTATCTCCCGTGACCACTTCCCCCAATCATCTCCATCTCTACAGCAAGTTCCTGCGGTGGTCTCTGAGGCAGCCTTCTTGGCCGCTGCATCAGTCAGCGTTAAGGTCTGAATGTGTCTCCCTCAAATTCATTTGTTGAAAACTAACCCCCAAGGTGATGATGTTAGAAGGCAGGGCCAAAAGGCAGTGATCAGGTTATGAAGGCAGAGCCATAATGAATGGGACTGGTGTCCTTATAAAAGGGGCCCAAGAACTCCCTTGCCCCTTCCACCATGTGAGGACACAGTGAGAACTCTGCAATCTACTCCCGGAAAAACACAGTCACCAGAATCCCACCATGCTGGTACCCTGAGCTTAGACCTCCCGTCTTCAAAACTGTGAGAAATGACTTTCTGTTGTTTGTAAGCCATCAAGTTTGTGGTAGTTTGTTAACAGCAGCCTGACTGGACCAAGACAATAAATCTTCACCCTTTCAACTCCAGCCCCCTGTAAGACCCAGACCTGCTGAGGACCCCCATGCCAGCACGCAATCCCTGGTGACCCGCTGTCACAGGTGCCTGGGTGGTTAGCTGTCTGGCGGCGGCTGCTGGCCCTGCTCATGTGGCTTTAACACTCCACGGCCCACGGAAGTCTGTGAAGATAGTTGTCTCTGGCAATCTCCTGGCTCCACGAGTCCACGGGGATCAGACCAGAGGACAAGCTAAATAAACTGCATTGCACTTGACTCAGACCTACCCCCTACTCTGTGGCACTGACTTCTAAGTAAACTTGCACTCCTCCATTCTCTTCCTGAAGGGTTAGTTCTTTCCAGAAGGCTGCCAGTTAACTTACGTAATCAAGCAGCCCCTGGCAGGTTCCTTCCATAGGCTTACCAACATGTCTAGTCACGTTTGAATTCCAGGGTGTGCACACAGGCGGTGCGACACCCTGGCACCTTGGGAGTCACTGGTAAATACAGAGACATAATCGATTTGAATTAAGATAGATTTTTTTAAAAATTGACATTTAATGTGAGCAACTGTGGGAAAGCAAGTTTAAAGACAAATGAGGCACAGATGGAGGATGATGAGGAATAAAAAATTTTTAAAGAGTATGTATTTGAGGGTTAGACTGCCCTACTTTTAATTCTGGTCCTGACAGTTGAGTAGTTCTGGAGAAATTACTTGGCTTCTCTCTCAGATTCAGCTTCCAAATCTGTGAAATGGAACCAATATCTTTTTTTATTGGTTCACTGGGAGGATTAAGAAAAGAACCAAGCAATAAGGGGCCTTTGCTCAACTGTTTCATCCATTCAAACATATTACATTCACTTCCTTGCCCTAGATGTAGCCTTCTGTAAAAAAATATAAAGTGACTTCTGTGTGCTTTCAAAGGCTTTAGGTACTCAATGCAACAGTTGATTCACCTATTTTCACACTCCAAATATACAGTTTTCTTTTTTCTGACTTGAGGTAAGGCCAATTAAGGCCTTCCATGTATCTCACATGGAAAAAGTCAAAGACAGGCAAAGGAAAGAGAGAAAAAAGGAACATATTTTCTTATAACTTGACAAAATATACAGAGGGGTCGAACTAGACTAGGAGACATCGAGGGCCCTAAAGTAAATCCTTCGTTCAACTAAAAAGGGAAGAAAGGACTGATAATCTTTTCCTTTTAGAAGACCCCAAAAGCTTTCCAGTGATTGAGTACGGTACTCTAAATTTATATAATTCCACGGCAAATTCTTCAACAAATACCTCACTATTGGACTCACTAGGCATTATATTGTAGTAAAGAGGAGGTGGATAGCAAGAAGTATCGTGGCAGATGCTAGATTAGTTATCCCAAAAGCTATTCACTTCCTCACCTGTGAAGGCTGCAAACCTCAAGCGCCAGTTTTCCCATCCGCCCTTGCAACTGGGGCAGCCATGTGATCCGGATCTGGCCCTTGAGGTGTGAGCCAAAGTATACTGTGGGGAGCTTCTGGACAAGGCTTTGCTCTCCGGGTGAAGCAGATGGATTAAGATGTCAGGGCCCCCGTCTCTCCCCTTCCTCCTCCTTCCTGCCACAAACCCAGGTATGAGGATTACAGGTGCCAAGGCAACCCTTCCACTGTGAGGCAACGAGTATCAGAAAAAGGACAATCAAGAGAATACTAGAAACACAAGCCCCGAACGTTGAAATCAGCCTCCTGACTTACCAGGAGAGACCAAACACTTCTGTTCATTTAAGCTCACAGTAGCCAGCTTCTGTCTTACTTGCAGATGAACACATGCCGAACTAAAACACTCACCAATGTGTCCCAATGTTCGGAAGCAAGGCAGGGGTATGGCATAAGCCCCAACAAGCCATCTGCTGTCAACATGCTAACGCTGTTTAACTAAACTTGAGATTACACAAAAAGTAATGTGTTTCTAGTGTCCATTTCAGTTTATCTTACTTGAAAGCAAATACCGGAGTATTAAGCCAAAGATAACAATAAAAGATGCTGTTTTGCAAGAGATTGAAACTTGAGTTTAGGGACTCAGAGTGTCGGAAAGATGGATTATGAAAAACAGAGCAATTCTGAAAGAACCATTACGGTATTTTTTAACTAAGCAATACAATTTTTATAATGGAAAAGACTGCTTTTTCATCTATGTATCCTTAGCACACTAAGGATAGCACACTAAGGATATTTAGCACACTAAGTATCCTTAGTACTTACTAGGCACTCAATATGTTTGTATTGGGCAAATAAACATTATTGAGCTTCAATAAATATTTTTAACATGTTTAATTATAACCGGTCAACATTCGTGGTCCTGTTTTCTTAATCAACTTACATTGGTGTCTTTTTTCCATGTTTATAATGATAAGTCATCTTTTTATTTAAAAAAAAATCCATTATCTCAGCTTTATGAAGTAATTGTTTTTTATATTACCTTCCAAGAATTCAATGTTTAGAACATACGCAACTTACATAGTTGCTATATAATAACATATACATTTTAGGGTAGGATGTTGTGGTTGTATTATAAATACTTGCTTTATAATCTTTAAAGTTATTTTATTGAATGCATACATTCTATTGAGTATTCACTCTAACATTAATCCTACCATTGGATATTGGAATGCGTTCTGAAGACTTTTTTCTTTTATAAAAAGACAACTGCTCTGAATGTGCTTTTTTTTCCATGATGACATATGCTATCAATAGTATGCTACCCAACAGATATTAAAACACACACAGACTGTCACACGTACACACACCTTCTTCTGTCCCTCTGAGGTGATACTCTATCAAGTAAACTTCTGTTTAAAAAAAATTTTTTTTAATCAAGTAACTTTCTTGTTCAACTTTTATAAAATGAATTTTATGAAACATTTGGTATTAGTTTGTCAATGAAAACAATGCTTTGTTGTTTATAAAAACTGTCACTGCAAAGACCTAGAAGGATAATTTTCTAATCTAAAAGTCTTTCAAATGAAAAATTTTAGTGATTTTTTAAATGTAAAAATAAAAGATGTTAATCTTTTAACTGGTTATCAAGAACAACTAATTGACATGAGGGAAGACACTATGATTTTAATTATGAAAATTTTTACCACTGTTGCATGATTGATAAATGGGATGGAAGAATGATTACTATTGTTCTTCAATTGTAATGATGCTCATTCTCCATCTGCATCTATATATTTTAGAGTAGTATCTTTTCAACAATTTAACAACAGTTAAAAACAGACCTTCAAATTGTGTTATGGATCATTAACTTACATTGTTTTAAGAAAAACTTTCAGAAGAGAGAAAAAGAAATTTTTTATTATTAAAAAATAAAACTGCCCTCTTTGGTTTGGCCCAGTTGGTTGGGCATAATCTCACAGAAAAGGTCATCGATTCAACTCCCAGTCAGGGCACGTGCCTGCGATGCAGGGCCAGTCCCCCAGTTGGGGCAACTGATCGATGTTTCTCCCCCTCTCTTCCTACCTCCCTTCCCCTCCCTCTAGAAATAAATAAATCTTAAAGTGTACAATTCCATAGTTTAAAAAATAAAAATAAAAAATTATTTGAGGATATATTCCCAAATCTGTATATTTTAAATAAATAAATGCATATATAATTATACTAATACAATATGTGCTTTATAAAGTGTCCACAAAATAGCAATTAAAATGATGGGATGCTGTTGAAACAGTATTCTTAATTTTACTTTTTTTATTACTGGGTTATGCAATCAAAACACATTGTAGACGACTGCACTAGAGAACTGTGGGGACCAGGGGAAATGTGCATGTGCAAACACACAAGAATATATATTATTTTCCTTTATAATGTTTGTCTAAATAACTTTCAAGCCAGAAGGCAAATCTCTGTTCCAAACATTTGGAAACTACTGAATTCTATTATTCTCATTTTTCAGTTTTTTTCCTTATACCAAGTTTTAAAAGTCAATTCATAAATTCCTACTTTGCAAAATCAATAAAAATAATGGGGGAAAAAATCCCATGAAATTTTTTGTTAAATTTTTTTAATGATGTGGGGGTAGCGGTGGTGGGGAGGAGGTCATTTAGGTAGGTTAGTTTTGTAACAATGTTAGGTTTTGGATCTGCATGGCTTAAATTTTGATATTCTTTATCTGGAAGCATTCTAGCAACCTATGATTGGGAAAATTACTGGACTCATAAAGAAATCCTAGAAAACTAACCTGGGTTTCACTGTTAATATAGAAGTATGCTATGTAGCTAATACTTTTTCTATAGGTTAAGATAAATGAGACAGGGTAATAAATCTCAAGGCAGAAACATAGGGACATTAGCACATTCTAATGTGCTCGAATCAGGCAAAATGAAGACATCATAATGTCTTGCAATATCCTTTATAATGTTTTCTCTTCATACTAACACTTTTGCTCTTTAAGACATCACATACTTCCAGGACTTCAACTATTCATTTTTATGAAGAGATAACCAAAATTTGCATTTCAAAATTGACCTATTTCACAAGAGCCAATCCATAGCTCCAAAGACTTTCTGAAAACTTATGCTTAAATATGTCAACATCACCTCAACCTTGACGGATAAAAAACAGCAACGAAAACCTTGTTTTCACAAGGTCAACCCATCAATTTACAATTCATGTCCTTCTCTTTACTTTCCAGCTTCTATTAATAAAACACCACTTTGTTGGTGACTCAGCATGACAATAAACTGCCTATAAATCCAAAACTTAACATTGTTACAAAAATAATCTACCTAAATGAAAAAACATTCACACGCACATTCTCTCCCCCACTCTCCCTCTCTGTCCCTCTCTCTTCTCTGTCCCTCTCTGTCTCTGTCTCTCTCTCTCTCTCACTCTCTGTCTCTCTCTTTTTAGTAGCACTAAAACAGGGACGGTGTGGAAGTTGGTGGGGAGGTAGGTCTGGCCGCTGCAAGCTTGACTCAGGTCTGTGAGTGGCCCTGGCTCTCTATTCCTGATGGTTAGAGCACTTTGATAATGACGCCAAGGGCAGTGGACTGATCTTCATCTGGGCCATGCAGTTTTGATTTATGTTCTAGTCCTGAGCAGTCAGAAAGGGATCATCTAGTGCAAATTACTTATTCTATCAAAGTTTCAGTTTCTTCATAGGTGAAATGCAGATCATAAGTTAGTTCAGAGTGTGGTGATGGGAATTAAATTATATAACACAGAGTTTTTAGTGCATGGCACACCAAAAGAGTTCCACACATATTAGTTACCATTATTACTATAGTAATTTTTATTCTAAGGCCACAAACCTCACCAGCTATTCTGATCTTTAGCAGGCATACTGCTAGCCACTGGGGATACCTGGTCCCATCAAAACTCCATGGGAGTTTGGCTTCTCCTTCTCCAGTCTTTCACTCATTCACTCATTTGTTCATTCCTCAAGGGCATTTTGAGGGTCTAGCAACTGGCAGGCACTGTGCCTGGCATAGGGGTACACACCTGCCTGTACCTTACTTCAGCTCGCCCCCAAGAAAGCTGTGTATTACAGGTGTCAATAGTCAAAGCACTGGCAGTGCCCAAACTAGAGAACGTGATTTATACAGAGAAGAGCCACTCTCTGGGAACATACCTTCGGTAAGAATGGATTTCCCTTTAGCTATGAGTACAATGCTGTCACACCAGCAGAACATGTTCTGTAAGGGTTTATTCTCTACCCAGGTTCATGCTAACCCAGACACTGTCCCATCCCAGCCCGGGGAAGCAGGTTAAAGTAGGCTGCAAGTGAGGAGGGCAGAAAAGGGTCTCCCTGGACACACCCTTGCACAATCTTGTCAAGAGCGGAATGAAGTCCAACTGCCCTATCTAGACTAGCCAAACCCAGGAACAAACAAGCAATGTTCATTGTTGAGTGTTCACAAGAGTAACCTTTTTGGCTTTCCCATCTCTGGTGCATACAGGGACTCAGAAGGAATGCTAAAGCTAAAACTAGCAACTGGAACAAGGAAAACCAGAGATTTCGGCCAAGTAAAGAGTGATGAACAAATGTCCCTATGGCAGTCCCCTAGAACTTACTGATTCCATCCTGGCATATTTTTAAACTGACAAACAACATCAAACTAACACGTTTTTATTTTAGGTATGCTCATATGTGTTTTAGAATTACAGATCAAGATCAAGAAGTTAGTATGTAATTAAAACCAATCACTTCACTTAGTTCCCAAAATGAAACTTAGGCAGTATCACAGTTCATGTGGTCTACTCTTCTTGGGCTTAAAAAAATATTTCAGAACACATCAAAGAGAGCTTACTACTGCCCTGATGCTGGCAGAGTGATTCTTCCCATGAGCTCCAATCTAACCAATCATTCATAAATATGTTACCTGTGTGTATTTTCTGCTTGGGAACCAACACTTCCAGATCACGGGTTATGGAAACAATATTTGCTTCTAATTCTTGGTATAATTTTAACAGATAGCTAATAGGACAATACTAGAACTGAAACAAAACTAAAACAAAGATAGCTTCACATTTCCGTTTAAAAACACTTCGGTGGCTTTCCCTTTGAGATAAAAGTAAAAACCTGTGCCCAGGCTCATGAAGCCCACCTCTCCAGCTTTATGCCTACCTCACTCATCCTGTGGCTGTGGCTGTCAGCCCACATATGCATCTGGGTGGCCTGCGGGGCTTGTCAGAACACAGACCGTGGAGAGGAGGTCAACTCCAAAGCTACTGGTTCAGTAATACTTGCGTTAGGCTCAAGAATTTGAATTTCATATCCATGCAATAGAGTATTACATGGCCATAAAAATGAATGAAGTACTGATACACACCACAATATAAATGAAACTTGAAAACATGCTAAAATGGAAGAAGCTAGTCATCAAGGACATTATATTCTATAACTCCATTTATAGAAAATGTCCAGAGAAGATGCAAATCTACAGATAGAAAGAAGATCAGTGGTTGTCTAGGGCTGGAGTGAGGAGGACAGTGGTATTAGGGATATGACTAAGGAGTGTTGGAATTAGCTTTTGAGGTCCCAACGTCCCCATGTAATTTCCCAGTTCCCCTTTACCTACATTTACCTCCTTGCTTCCCTTGCCTTGAATGCCCTCTTAACTCCCCCGCTCACTTCCATTTTCATGAAATATCTTTTTCCATAACTTTACTTTTAGTCTGTGTGTGTCTTTCAATCTGAGTGAGTCTTCTGTAGACAGACTATGTAAGGGTCTTGTTCTCTCTCTTTTTTTTAAATACTGCTAAATTTTAAGGATTTTATTTATTTATTTTTAGAGGGGAAGGGAGGGAGGGAAACATCATGTGGGAGAGAAACATCGACCGGTTGGTTCTCACATGGCCCCAACCAGGAACCTGGCCTGCAACCCAGGCATGTGCCCTGACCAGGAATTGAACTGGTGACCTTTTGGTTCACAGTCCGTCACTCAATCCACTGAGTCACACCAGCCAGGGCAGGACTTGTATTCTTATCCCTTCAGCTATTTTATGTCTTCTAATCTGAGCACTTAATCCATTTACATTTAAAGTAATTACTGATAAATATGTAGGTACTGCCATTTCATTATTCATAGTTTTGATCTTTTTTTCCCTTCCTCTTCTTAAATAAGTTCCCTTAACATTTCTTGTAATACTGGTTTGGTAGTGATGAACTCTTTGAGCTTTTTCTTCTCTGGAAAGCTCTTAATCTGTCTTTTGATTCCAAATGATCACTTTGCTGGGTAGAGTTACCTTAACTGTAAATCTTTGTTTCTCATCACTTCGAATACTTTATGCCATTTCCTCCTGGTGTGTAGTTTCTGTTAAGAAATCAGCTGAGTCTTATAGGAACTCCCTTATAGGTATCTAACTGCTCTTCTTTTGCTGCTTTTAAGATTCTTTTTATCTTAACTTTTGGCATTTTAATTAGCATGTGTCTTGGTGTGGGCCTCTTTGAGTTCGTCTTGTTTGAGACTTTCTGCTCTTCCTGGGCTTGTATGTCTGTTTCCTTCGCCAGGTTAGGGAAGTTTTCTGATATTACTTCTTCAAATAGGTTTTTGATTCCTTGCTTTCTCTCTTCTCCTTCTGTTACCCCTGTGGTGCAAATGTTGGTATGTTTGATGTTGTTCCAGATGCCCGTTAAACTATTCTCATTTTTTTGGATTCTTGTTTCTGTTCTGATTGGGTGTTTTCTACTATCTTATCTTCCAACTCGCTGATCTGATCCTCTGCTTCATCTAATCTACTGTTGACTCCCACTAATGTAGTCTTCATTTTCGTTATTGTATTTTTCATTTCTCACTGATTTTTTATGTTTCTATCTCCATTTTTACATCACCTACCTATTTGTTGAAGTTCTCATTAAGCATCTTTGTAACCAGTGTTTTGAACTCTATCTTATAGATTGCTTGTCCCCATTTTTATTTCTTTTTCTGGAGTTTTGTTTTGTTCTTTCATTTGGAACATGTTTCTCTGTCTCCTCATTTTGACTGCCTCCCTGATAGATGTGCTATGTCTCCCAGGCTTGGCAGAGTGGCCTTATGTAGTAGCTGTCCTATGGGGCCCAGTGATATAGTATCCTGGTCACCTGGGCCAGGTATTCCATGTGTGTCCCTTGTGTGGGTTGCGTATGTCCTCCTGTCGTAGTTGAGTCAACACAGTCCTTTAAGAAAACGATAAAACTGAGATACAGAGGTTACTAAGTAGCAGGAGTTGGGACTGGAATTCAGATCTCCTACAAGCAACCCAATACCCAAATACTTTACATTTAGGAGATGGGAAACCAAGAAATCTTGTCCCATAATATCATTCCAAATGAAAATACAATGCCTTAAGCTCTATATAGTATTTCAAGCAATTTGTTTCAAGATATTAGCAAGGAAGCAGTTAATATTAAAAAATTAAGTATTCCAGGGAATACACAATGCATCATTGCTCAGAGCTACAAAAAATATAAAATAAACTAAATGACATTAACATAACCTCCCCTAAAATTACTTCCATCTCTAAAATATCCACTGGATTCCCTCTAGGTGCATTCTGCGTTTCTTGCAGGCTCCCAAAGCATTCATTCATTCATCTTAAAATTTCTTATTGAGCACCAAGCCTAAGATGTGTCAGGCACTCTTGAGATCTCAGGAACCTGTCTGACCTCATGGTCCATCTAGGCCATACCTAGCCCATCTTATCGTCCCTGTACCACACATCCTAAATCCAGTCTGGTCATAGCCTCCATGTTTCTCTAAGTATCGGTGGTAATGGACCTGTTTGCTGTAGCTCTCATTATTTTAAGGTACCAATCTGTTACAAGCTTATACTTTCAGAAAATGAATGTTCAGGTAAATGACTACCAAAGATACACAAAATAGAAGCCTGAAGTTTTTCATTTATAATTTTTTAAAAAACTACAAAATTGCTCTGTAAACTTGTTATAAAAAAAATGTTTACTTTTAATTATAGTACTTAACATCAGTGACAAAGTTTGATCCACAGCACACACTTTTAACAGCTCTGCTCCAGGACTGACTGATGTAGAAGCTGACTGGGTCTTTACGAAATGGTTCCCTTCCACTGAAACCATCCCAACATTGTTCACACTTCCTATCTAAGTTTTATTTATTCTTCACAGTCAGCCCCAAGCCCATACTGTGCTCAACCATGTTGACCCACTAGTTCTCAATTGGGATTTTGCCCCTCCCCGCCCCACCCACCAACTCCCTCCAGGGGACATTTGTCAATGTCTGGAGACATTTTTGGTTGTCACAACTAGGGGACACTACCAGCATCTAGTGGGCTAGGGCTGACGATGCTGCTAAATCCCCACAACAAAGAATTATCTAGCCCAAAATGCAATAGTGCCAAAGGTGAGAAATTCTGACTCATACCAACCACTGCCCTCCCAGATCATTCCCTTCACCAAACTCCCATTACACTCACGGTCACCACCAACCCAGCATTTAATGACATACAGCCTAGCACCGTTTAACAACAGTTGATTGTACCTGTGCCTCTTTTCCCAACTTAACTATAAATTCCCCTGGTGGATGAAGACTATGTGTGTATCACATCTACATCCCATGAGGGACTCAGTAGGGTAGCTTTAGAGGAGCTGCTCATCACTACCTGTCAGCTGATTGGTCTCCTTTCCCACCTGCTTGATAAAATATAAATGGCTATAACTAACACCAACACGTGTATTAAACTACTCTCAGCTGGCATTTAAAAGAAAACAACAAACCTGTATTACTTACCAATGGGAAGCCATAACAAAACATTAGCAAAAACATGGAATGAAAGATATGGGTGGTTTGATTTTATAGTTTTTATATTCCCTGTTAAGATTACATGTTTACTTCCTTAAGGAAAAAAGTCAACCAAGTGCAAAATATGTTCCGAATGCCACCATAAAAATTATATACAACTGTTCATACACATGCTTCCTGTTAATTAGAGGATGCTTTGCAGAAAAGCTGCTCTGGTAAAACTTGCTTTAATAATCAAAATCCTCTACAGTAAAGAGGAAATCCTGCTGAGCATAGTATTTTCCACAGGCAAGAATACAGGACTTCAGCCAAAAGTCGTGCCTTTATCCAAGGCTGGAGATACTCCTCGGTATTGTGGTGGGTTCTGGAATATATTGTTCCCATTTCTACATCAGCCCATCCTTGAATGTGTGAAAGTGATCCTACAAGATGATGCAGAAACTACTTCTACTTACATTTGAAAAATAACGGGGGCGGGGGGGAATGACAGATCATTTTCGCAATTACATTTTGCAGAGGATCATATAATTAGTTCATTATTTCCATAGCAGGCACACAGTGAGACCTCTAAGAGAAAGTGTGGAGGCTCTTGCGTGCATTCGATGGACCCACCCCCTCTACTGGGTTGGCTGTGTCATCAGCTTTCTCTGTCCTCCTTGGGCTATTTACAGAGTAAGGCTAGACTAGGGTGCCTGGTCTGCTGAAATTCAAACATCTCACTTCAGTTGGACACTTAATTCTGTTTTGATCCTACACGACCACCACTAGGAGCTTTCATAGCTTTTGCAAATGTCCACAGGCACTCACCCTTCCCACAGGTTCCTAATTCCGGCATTCCAGATAAGATAAAGTGTGCCCTGAAGAGTACCTCCAAATTCTGGCATCTGCACCTCAAATTTCTCTATGTCTTCAGCCATATGATTCTGCATTCCATCTTGACTCAAAAAAGTGGGGAAATTAACAAAGGACAATGAAAAAGAGAGAGAGAGCGCGTGAGCACGCGAGTACACACAGAGGGCCAGCACAAGCAAAATAAAGACTCTTAAAGGTCAAGGAGCTGTTGTTCACTGAACATGTTTTCATAAGGCCTTGTGAAGAAGACCTTTCCAGGTGCTAGAGACTGCCCTAGGTGCTAGGGGAGCATCTGTGACAAAACACGGCCTTTAAATTGATGCCATGCCAAGTCTAATGTCGGGGGGGGGGGGGATAGGGCTTGTCAACAAGTAACTTCTGTAAGAAACTGGCGGTAACGCGGAAGTGCCTACAGGGCCTGTGCAGCCACAAGGCGGGGACCCTGTGGGGAAGGTGCGCCGGGAGGGCTGCAAAGCTACGTGATGTACAAGAAAAGAACAAAAGCACAGCATCGGAAATAGAAAAAGAAGTAAGATGAAACCGACAGATCACGTGGTGAGGAGGAAAGCGCCTGCAGCTACGGGGAAGGCAGAAAGAAGGGGAAATGGAAGGCACAAGAGGAGCTGCAACATGGCAGTAGTTAGGAGCAGACAAGTCACTCTCTCCTGGAAGGAGAGGTTGGGGCTTTCTGTAGAACTGAAGCTCATCCCTTCAAACACACGCTTATAATGTATTTTAAACTATTTTTAGTTTAGAAATCTTTCTAAAATGCACCACCTGTTCCTGCATTGTCCATCAAACCAAAATGGGTCAAACCTGACTGAATCTGCTCCGGACGAAGAATTACCACTAGGAGCCACTTTTGTGCTGGATGTGGCGCACTGGCATTTCTCAAGAGTCCACTGACGTGTAAAAGCCTGCTACTTTACACCAAATGGTCAAAGCCGTGCTTGTGGGATTCTCCGTTTCGGCCTTTAGAAGGCAGCTGTCACTTCTCAGAGCTTCCTCTCAGCGGGGTCAAAGACCACCATGGCCTACGCTGTTCCCACTCTCCTGGGTGAGGCAGTGAAGGGCAGCCTGCAACCCTGCAGAATGCAGAACAGCCAATGGCCTCTCAGTGGCCTGTCTGCTTCCTTCTAGGTTTCCAGCCTCATTCCGCACAGGGGTTCTAGAACTGATATCTGGACGAGAGAAGTCATACTACAATAAATGATCTGTAATAATATAGATCCTTCACGCCACTTATTTAAGAAGCAGTAAAACCAACCACATCCCTCACAGGCTGTGTATGTCCCAAAGCACACTTCTGTCTCCATGCTCTACTCCAGTCCCACTTTGACCTGGTCACGAGCTCTTAGTACAGCTTTATATTTCTGATGCAGAAGCTACAGAAACAATATTTCTTTTTCACTTGTTCAATAAACACCATATGACAAGTTTCCTAAGAGGAAACTTGGAGGAATAAAAAGACAAATGCAATAGTCCCTAACCTCAAAGAACTTAGAACTTAGAGTTCAAACAACCTGTGTACAAAATGATTATAACCAAGCACAGACTGTATTGAGGCCATGTGAGATTAGTTCACAGGCTGTGCCACAGAGGGCTGGGGAGGTAGAGTTCTTCCAGCATGGAGGGTAAAGGAAGAAGGGAGGAGTATGGGCTGCACTTCAGTGGGAAATGTTCTTGGTCCTGGCTTTAAATAAAAGAGGGGAGGACTCTGACTAGTTCCAATGAACGGTGAGCGCTGTCAAGACAAAGAAAATGGCATGAGAAAAGACACAGAAGGCAGGGAGAAAAAAAGCCTTGGATATTTATTTACATAGTAGTACAAACAATACTGAGAGAAAATGCTGCAAAGAGAGGTCAGAATCAAATCACAGATGGCCCAAGATATCAGGCTAAAAAGTTTGGTCTTGAAGCTATCAGCTCTCAAGGACCAATGAGGTTTTTCTAAGGTTTCTGAACCTAACAAACTGATGTAATCTTTTAAAAGGATGAGACTTCCCTCCTCTCCCCTTAATGGAAAAGGAATTCAAAAGGTGAATTATTAATCATCTCATTCCTGTTAGTTATCTCTTGAACCAAGCTCGCTATTAAAATATCGCTGTGGCACTAACTATAGAGCATCCATTTGTCTTGCTCTCACACTACAGGAAATACCAATGGAAAAGGAGTCATCTAGTCTAAAACAAAGGGCAGCACAGATATACAAATCAAATTCACATCTGATGAGAAAGAACAGGAGAATGACATCTGTTCCAGCTCATAAACTAATACAAAATATTTTGGAAACAAAAAGCCTTTTAACATTTTTAACTTCCAAAATATATATCCCCTGAAGACTCAATTCTGTGTTACTCACATTGGTTTATGTATGGAATAGGAGAGAGAGGAAAAACAACCAACAACTCAGAGCTAGAAGAACTCTTTAAAAAAAAAACCTAAACCAGCTGTTGAAAACACCAACATTATCATTCACTTAGGGAAATGCAAATCAAAACCACACATCCACTAAAATGGTTATAATCTAAAAAACAGACAATAACAAGTATTGGTAAGGATGTAAAGAAACTGGAACCCTCATAATTACTAGTGAAAACGTAAAATAAAATAGCTGCTTTGGAAAACAATTTGGCAGTTCCTTACAGTGTTAAATACAGAGTTACCACTAATTCTGCTCCTAGGTATATATCCAAGAGAACTGAAAACATATGGTCACACAAAAACATACATAAATGTTCAAAGAGGCATTATTTATAATAGCCAAAAATAGGAAAAACCCCAAACATCCATCGACTGATGAATATATGTGGTATATTCATACAATGGAATACTATTCAGATATACAAGGAAACGAAGTTGATACATTCCACAATATGCATGAACTTGAAACATTATGGTAAGTGAAAGAAGCCAGATCAAAGGGGCACGCACTGTAGGGTTCCATTTATACAAAATGTCTAGAATATGCAAATCCATAGAGAAAGAAAGAAGATTAGTAGTTGCCAGGGGCGGAGGGATGGAGGAATGGAGAGTGACTGCTAATGGACTTGGGGCTTTTGGGGGGTGATAAAAGGTTTTGGAAATAGATTGTAGTGATGGGTGCAAAACAGTAAATATACTAAAAGCCACCGAAACATTTAATTGAAAAGGGTCGATTTCATGATATGTGACATATCTCAATCAAAAAACAACAGAAACATGAGACACCTGAAGCCAGGGAAGCTAAGTTTCTTGTCCAAAGACTCAAAGCTAATTATATGGTGTCACCAGGCCAGACTCCAAGTCTCCCAACTCCCAATGCAGTATTCTAAGTCCACAACACACTGCTCTGGAAGTATCAGGACATGCAGTGTAAACCTGACCTAGTCACTTAACAGCTCACATCTCATCAGAAGAGGAAGAGAAGTTAAATGATCTCTTCAGTTCCTTCCAGTTTTAAGGCAATCCAGGTCTTCTCATATTGTGTGCATTTCCTCTCTACTACTACAGATGAGAGCAAGGGTTCTCAATCAGCGGTGACTTTGTTCCCCAGGGGACCTCTGAGAATGCCCAGAGCAGTTTTTGGTTGTCACGACTGGGATGCAGGGGTGCTACTAGCATCCCGCAGGTAGAGACCAGGCATGCTGCTCTAGGACTGCAACGCATGGGGCAACCTTCCACAGCAAAGAACCATCCAGTCCAAAATGTCCACAGTCACGCTGGTGATAAACTGCGCTTTAGGGTGTGATCACCTTCACCTTTAAGATTTTCAAGGCAGTTCTGCCCTAGAGTATAATGACTTCGGACAGCAATTCTGAGATTACAGAGTGGCTGGGAGGCTAGCACCAAGCATACATAGGAAATAGAGACACTTTTTATCTATCCCCCATAATAATTAACTTCCGCAGAGTTGAATAATCAAATGCCCATGGCAGTAACGCAGTTAACATAAGGGAATGAAGCCAATAAACACCTAATAACCATTTAGGACTATTATTTTCCTTCCTTCCACAAAAAACTTTTCACTGGCTCCCATTCTTCATGAAACATATAATCCTCAATATAACCTTGTGGTTTCCCACTTTTGATAAACATAGATACCAAGAAATACTTTCTATTATAAGAAAAAAAGCATATGACAAGCTCCGAAACAAAGAGCTCAGACTTAAGAGATGGTGGGAATGGTCGGTGGCCGTGGAGGCCCCAAGGGTACACGCCTGGATGAAGGGGTCACCATTAATTGGCTCCAATGGATCCATCCGCGCATGATGGAATGAGGCACTGGGGTCAAGAGATCTTTGGATGATTGAGTAGAAAAAATTGTGCATGCGTTGTGCATGAGAGAGAGACAGATAGAGACAGAGCGAGACAGAGAGATCAACCAGTATTTAAAATCTTGGCTAAAAAAAAAAAAGAAAATCAAAACACCAAGTTAAGTCAAAAACAAAAGAGTTCCAGCCAGGAACTTTCACTAGCCCTAATAAACAGTGTCAGTTTCAGGTCTTCCTATAAATGTATTTCATCAAACTTCAGGACCTACTGTCTGATAATAGAAATAATTTTCATTAATTAAATTTTAATAGTTTATTTAAAGTTGAGAATTCACAAAATAATTCTCTTGAGAATTACTGCTGACTTAAATTTAAATGAAACTCATATTATTAATGGGTGGCATTTCATTAAGTTCCAATATCTACACAAATGGGGATGCTGAGATCCAGAGAAGTAAAAAGACTTGCTAAGCCACCCTGCTGATTAGGGTACTAGAGCCATAATTTGTACCCAGGTCTTTGTGTTCCTAAAATCCGTATCCTTTCCACACATTACCTTGCTTGCAACACACAAATTTCTTTTGTTTCCCAAGTTTATGAGGCTCTCTCTGTAAATTACATATAAAGTACCTGGTCTTCCATGAAGTATAGGAACAGTGGCTTTGCATACCCACCCCTAGGGCCCTCCTGTCTTCCTGGGGGTGCTGACGGCATTCCATGTACCCACAGCAGCGGCCTGCACTCCCGCAGGCCCTCCTTTCGTCCCCTCCGGCCACCAACAGCCCTGACCATGGCCTCCCTCTTTCTACTCACTTTTGCTTTGAACTCCCATAGTAGGCTGCAATATACTGATAAACTCTACCAAATGGACACTTTATTTGCAGAGTAGAAAACAGGAAATGATCACTCCATGGAGTAAATGTCTCCCAGGAACCCAGGATCCAAAATAAATAGAATGAAGGCACACACTCCCACCGCTACCATTTACCCGGTGCATTTCAGGTTACTCAAGAAGCCCCAAGAGATTCACTATATCTGCCCTCAAACCCATCCCTGGGTTCTAGCCACGAGGATAAATCTTTCCTTCTCCCATATTACCCTGTTACCCTCCCATTCCATCCTGCTCCCTCCAGTTCAACACATCAAGTCGGTTCTACTGGACTTTATCACATAAAGAGAATCATCTTTGAAGCAAGGCTGGTTTCAGGACACCCAATACAACATTCAACAGTCCATTCAGGGCACTGCCTATTCTAATTTCTTCTTTATCTTCAATTCCTTCCTCTGACTGTGGGGCATGGCCATTAGGAAATAAGGTGGCACAGATATGGGTGTCGGAACGTTCTGGAATCTATGACAAGGCAGGTTATTTAAAGTTTCTTAACCTCACTTCCGGCCAAGATGGAGATATAGATAGATACACTTTGCCTCCTCGCACAACCCAAAGAAGGACAACTACAAATTTAAAAACAAAAAGCAACTGGAACTGCCAGAAAATAGAACTGTATGGAAGTCCAACAACCAAGGTATTAAAGAAGAAATATTCATCCAGACTGGTAGGAGGGGCAGAGACAGCCAGCCAGAGAGAGAGAACCCACTGCAAGGTGGTGGCTGGAGGACAGGGTGGGCAAGACGGCAGCTGGTGGTCCCACATTTGCATGCGGATAAACCAGGAAGAACAACTGGGGAGTGAGACACACCACAGAACCCAGGGTTCCAGAGCAGGACACTAAAGCCTCAAAACCTCTGGCTATAAAAACCAGTGGGGGTTCCAGAGGCAGGAGAAACTCCCGACCTCTTAAGAGAGTTTGTTGGAGATGTCCACAGGGTCCCAGAACATATACAAATGCACCCACCCACCCGGGAATCAGCACCAAAAGGGCCCAATTTGCTTGTGGGTTGTGGGGGAAGTGACTGAAAGCAAAGCGAGAGCTGAGCAAGTGGCACAGTTCCCGTTCTGACCCCTCCCCCACACACAGCACCACAAATGCATCAGAGTGGGTTGCCCCCACCCCGGTGAACACCTAAGGCTCTTCCCCTTACAACATAACAGGAGTGCTGAGACAGAAAAATATGACCCAAATGAAAGAACAGATCAAAACTCCAGAAAAAATACAACTAAGCGATGAAGAGACAGCCAACCTATCAGATGCAGAGTTCAAAACACAGGTAATCAGGATGCTCACAGAAATGGTTGAGTATGGTCACAAAATAGAGGAAAAAGTGAAGGCTATACAGGGTGAAATAAGGAAAAATATACAGAGAACCAACAGTGAAGGGAAGGAAACCAGGACTTAAATCAACAATTTGGAGCAGTAAATATTCAACCAGAATATTTAATGAAGAATGAAGAAACAAGAATTCAAAAAAATGAGAAGAGGCTTAGGAACCTCTGGGACAACTTTAAACGTTCCAATATCCAAATCTTAGGGGTTCCGGAAGGAGAAGAAGAAGAGCAAGAAACTGAAAACTTACTTGAAAAAATAAGGAAGGAGAACTTCCCCAATCTGGCAAAGGAAATAGATTTCCAGGAAGTCCAGGAAGCTCAGAGAGTCCCAAAGAAGTTGGACCCAAGGAGAAGGAACATACCAAGGCACATCGTCATTACATTACCCAAGATTAAAGATAAGGAGAGACTCTTAAAAGCAGCAAGAGAAAAGGAGACAGTTACCTACAAAGGAGTTCTCGGAAAAAGTATTCAAAGTTATGAAAGGCAAGGACCTACATCCAAGATTACTCTCTCCAGCAAAGCTATCATTTAGAATGTAAGGTCAGATAAAGTGCTTCCCAGATAAGGTAAAGTTAAAGGAGTTCATTATCGCCAAGCCCTTATTACATGAAATGTTAAAGGGACTTTAAAAAAAAGAAGATGATCAAAACTATGAACAGTAAGATGACAGCAAACTCACAACTATCAACAACTGAACCTAAAAACAAAAACAAAAACAAACTAGGCAAACAACTAGAACAGGAACAGAATCACATAAATGGAGATCTCATGGAGGGTTATCAGTGGGGAGTGTGAGGGGTGAAATGGGGGAAAAGTTACTGGGAATAAGAAGCATAAATGGTAGATACAAAATAGACAGGGGGAAGTTAAGAATAGGGTAGGAAATGGAGAAACCAAAGAACTTGTATGTATGACCCATGGACAAGAACTAAGATGGGTGGGGTGTTGTTGGGAGGGGGTGCAGGGTAGAGGGGAATAAAGGGGAGAAAGAAATGGGACAACTGTAATAGCATAATCAATAAAATATACTTAAAAAAATAGAGTTTCTTAACTTCAGCCGTTTCCTGAGAGAGAACACACAAATATGAATGGCTACCATGCCAAGTTACTTTAAGAAAGAAAAATAACAAAAAGCCCTGAGTACTTCTTGCACGTGGTGTGATGATGATGATGATGTTGACAACAACGTAATTCACTTTCCATTTCCATCCATATTCCTTAGAGCTTTTTTCAGTCTCTACAGAAGCAAAACCATTGTTTTCACAGGCCCTGAGGACACTGTGCCTACAATTACTTGCTCAACAGCTGGGTGGGGACCCCTGGAACTGTTCTTCAGGAGTCCCACCCCTCCCCTTTCTGGAGCTGGAGCTCACACGGTAATCCTAGCCAGCTTTCTGGGTCTGCACAACCCAGGCTCGCACTGGTCTCTGATTGTGGGCTCTTCCACTGGGCTACGAGGGGCAATGAAAAAAGTACTGGACACAAAATCAGAAGATAGGGGTTCAGATCTGGATTCACTGAGCTGAATGATCCGTATGTTACTTGAACTTTGTACCCCAATATTCTCATTTGGAAAACAGGTATAATAAACCACAGTTTGTAGGGTCATTGTAAGGTTTAAATAACCTACAGGAAAAATCCTATCAAATTGCTGGGCACCAGTAAACACCCATTCACCTGAAATGACCGAACTGACCTTTCATGCCAGCCCCGAGGCTCAGCATGGTGGACAGGCATATCCTAGAGTCCACCTGTTCCAGTATCTTCCTCCCTTCTCCTGTCTCCACCACCTCGTCCCTCAAAGCCCCATTACCTCATTTACCACCCATCCACCGGCCATCTGCCAGGTTTGAAAGCACCCCTCACACATGTCACAAGCATTAAGATTCAGCATTCGGTTTCACAGTCAGCATAATCACTGTCTTTGCTGGGAAGTACCACTCATCTTCATTAAACACAGAGATCCTGGCCCTTCTCCACCTCCCTCACACCCAAATTTGGGGTAAGACATTGCAGAGGATATTATCTATCAGTTCAGCTTGGTGTCTCTTATTTCTGACACAGAATCAAAACAGTCTACATTCAGGTACACAGATCTGAAAGACAGAGTCCAACTGTACAGAGTCACATATTTGTAGCATAAGCCCTGGGTCTCCCTCCTCTGGTGCCAGAGAAGACACCAACAGTCCATCACTGCTTATTTCCCAGACAAGGCTCCAAAACCCCTCTCCCAGCTCTTAAGGCAGCCACCATCAGTCAAAGCTGTCATTTGGGATGAAATGTACTTGCCAAGTTTAGGAAGCTTTAAATCAAGCCAGGACTCTAAAATCATGTACTATGCACAGCAAAGAACAGCGCCCATGTGCATAATAATAAGCCCTTCTCAGGCAGTGAATAAACATGGTGTAGTGACTCATATAAGACATGCTATATAACCATAAAATGTTCAAAAATTACAAAACTCTAATTAAGTAGTTTGTATAGGGGATGACCACAAATTGGAATGTTCTTATTAATTCAAATTGCAGTTGAAAACACTTTATACTTAAATTTACTAAAAAAACTCTCCAAAAATTATACCAGCACATACCCTCAGCTTAGTAAGTACTATATACTATACATAATATTTTAATGATTAATGATCTTACATGATCTCAGGTTATAATTTTCATTTTTTATTACTGCTCTTACTACTGATGCTGCTGCTGCTGATGATATAATAGATATAATAGGTAACATACACTGAGTACTTGCTATGTACCTGGCACTCTACTAAATAAATTACAGGGAATACTTCACTCATTCAATGCTCATGATAATCCTGTACAGAAAGTACCATTTACAAAGGAAGAAGCCGAGGCTGCTTGCCTAAGGTCGCGTCCCTCATCAATGGCAGAGCTAGGACTTGGGACTCAGTGCCTGCCGTACCCATGGGGGAACCCTGTCCTCCAATGATAGATAATCCATAGGCGGGACAGAAGCAGACACTGGGTTTAACATAAACTGACTCCAGAATTAAAGAGATCAGCAGATATTCAACCCAAACACCTACTTGGCTAGGAAGTAGTTTATCATAAAAGGACAGTGCAACCCAAAACTCCTATCAGCTGGGGATCCAGGCTTAAAGAAATGGCCAATTTCCATTCAAAGGAACTGTCCTAAAGAATATAATAACCAAAACAGAAAACCAGTAAACTTCAATCCACATGGAAATGTCACAAATGAAGAAGACTACACTCCCACTCCTTATGAGCCCACAGAAGGAAAACAAACTACTCAAAAGCTGTGTTGTTGTTATTTTGAGTTTTTAGTTTTGCTTTGTTTTGATTTTAATATTGGATTGGTATGCAGCAACAGCTACTTACTTTAACTCTGTATGCATGTACCAAATATCTCAACTGACTCTGGCAAGTAAGTCACCTAACTGGGTCTGTCTTACACTCAGCCCTCCACTCCCAAAGCCACTACATCGTAGATGACAAAAAGCCATTTCCTGATCTGGGCCATTACCAGTACGAAATGGAAAACACATCCTATAATACTTAGAACCCTCTGTCTTCAGTCCCAGCCAACATTCCATTTCCGGTTTCTGGAGCTCTGAAGCAATATTGGCAGAGAGCCCACAAAGGTTCCACAACAAGACAGACACACCCTGATGTACAGACGCCCTGCTTTTCCACTTTTAGGGGTCAGTCCCAGGAAACCCTCTTTGGGGTTCTGCCAGATACTGAGCCAGCCCAAAAGTCTCCGGTCTTCTCAGGAATAAATAAGCTGCCGTTGGCAACAGAGGTTCGGTACCATCATTCCTCAGCCTTTCCGCTAAGATCAAGTGCAGCGGGAACTAGATCCAGAGGACCAACTATGTTGCTCTGGAGTTTCCCAGAGGCTGCACCAGCCTACGAGTACTGGGTTTATAGGTAGAGGGGGCTCCAGTCTACCAGCATCTAGTTCAGCTTTCTGTCTGAGAGCAAAGCTGTCAAGAGTCCAAAAGGGAAACATTCAATTAAGTACTTTTCCTAGATTGATTTCTTTTTTAGAGTTTAGGAAAAAACAATCAAACATAAAAGAAATAACAACACTAACTTTAAATTACCATAGCCTAGTTCCTGAGTAGCCAGTGCCGGCAGATAAACCCGGATAAGCCTATTAAAAGAAGACAGAAAGGAAACTGCACTGACTTCAACTGGATTGCTCAGTTGCATGGGAGGGGTATAGGCTGCCAAACTCCAACTCTTCTTTCCAACCCCGCTTCTCTCAGCAACCCAATCACCCCCCAAAATGAGGCAATGGTACATACTGACCACTACTGGTCTAAAAACACCACTCGACAGAAAGGTTCAATGACATGTTTCTGAGCTACATTCATAAAGAAGGCCCTAAAACCATAATTGTACAGAATCAGAAGTGGAAAACTTCCATCAAATATTAATAAGCATCTGCCAGTTCATAGAAAAATATTCACTAAATTTCTAATTTGGAAAGCTATGGTCCTTTTTTGCATAATGAATAAATAGTGTAATAAAAATTAATCAGAAAAATAACAAATGCAGGAATGCAATTTAATTCAGGACAACTTAAGTTTCTATTAACTCTATATAATAACACAGAATAGAGATATTCCTGCTGAAAAACTGCTGAAACCTAAAAGGGTATCATTCTGAGTTTAGAATTTAAAGAGTAACTTAAAAAAAATTGACATTTAGCAGCTTAAATAATTTCTTGGTCCCACTTTTTTAAATATGCATTTCAAAATAAAGTATTTTAAACTTTTATATATAATGATCAGTATGTCATGCTAATTTTTATTTTTAAAAGTGAAACCATTCACTAAGAATCTAGACCTTTTCTACTTCATCACCCAATTCTAAGTTTACTGGGAAAAAAAATCCCTCCACAATTCATTCTGAACTTTTTATAATTAAACATTAAAAAAAATCTAAAGAAGAAATATTTTTTGGAGTTAGTTATCTTACACTGCTTCCTACTGAACTGTTGAGGTTTTTGGGTGTTATTCCCCCAGCACAACTGCTTTCCTTTTCCGGATCAAAAAATTGAAAAACAGAAAAAAGATTCAAGTAGTCTTACATTCCTTCGACGTGGAAACCATTTTATACTTTGTATTATAAATGTTTGTCAAACTTCATTTCCTCGAATAGATAGATATGCTTATTGGAAGAGTCCTAAAAACAGCCCTGGCTGAGGTGGCTCAGTGGATTGAGTGTCGGTCTGCAAACCAAAGGGTCACTAGTTCAATTCCCAGTCAGGGCACATGCCTGGGTTGCAGGCCAGGTCCCCAGTAGGGGCGCGTGAGGCAACCACACGCTGATGTTTCACTCCCTCTTTCTCTCTCCCTTCTCCTCTCTTTAAAAATAAATGAATAAAATACTTTGGAAGGAAGGAAGGAAGGAAGGAAGGAAGGAAGAAAGGGTGTCCTAAAACAAATGGGTAAAAAAAACCCAATTTCATAAAGGAGTCCATGACCTTTATTATATTTATAGGTTTAAAATATTATTGTAGAATAAAAATACCAAGTTTGGGGAATACTAAAATGAACTAGAAAAACTGAGGTGATATGTTTACTTGGGATATTGATAAAATCTCCCCTCCTAGCAACAGACCTTGTACATTGACTATAATTCCATATAATTACATCCAGCTGCTGCTTTAAAGATTCAAGAAATTTGCTCAAAGTCTTTTCAATTAAAGGGGGAAATTCCATCAATGAGTCTCTCTATTTCAACCCTCATATTACATGCTGTTAAAGGTACAATTGTGTCTCCAAAAGATGTTGAAGAACCAATCCCTGGTAATTATGAATGTGGTTTTACTTGGAAATAAGGTCTTGGCAGATGACCAAGTTAAGATGAGGTCATTTGGGTGGGCTCTAATTCAATATGACTTTGTCCTTATTGAAAGGGGAAATGTGGACACAGAAACGCACACAAGAACACCATATGAACATGAAGGCAGGTATCATGGTGATAAACCTACATGCCAAGGAACCCCAAAGACTGCCAGCAAACCACCACAAGACAGGAGAGAACCATGGAACAGGAGTCTCTCTAACAGCCCGCAGGAGGAAGCAACCCTGCCGACACCTCGATCTTGACTTCAAGTTTCCAGAACTGTGAGACAAGCTTCTGTTGTTTAAGCCCCTCAATTTTTGGTACTTTGTTAGTGGCAGCCCTTAGGACACCAATACACATGCCTTCCCAGCCCGACTTCTTACAATCACTTTTCCTTACGTCCCAACGTATTTCTGCTTCTGGTTCATTTCATGTGTGCTCCACCTCTTCCTGAACCTCACTCTACACCGTCCTCTCTGGCACTGTTCCTCCTCAAGATACCACTGGCATTTCGCATAGGGCAGCTCTCAGAGGGGACTGTCCATCACCTGCAGGAAGGTGAGCAGCCCTGGTACTCTCATTCACCCAGGGTGCCCCAGTGCCCACAGTGGAGAACTTCTGCTCCAGAAGCTTTGGAGCCACCTGCCTGCCACAGTGTGACTCCAGGTCCCACCACCAACTGTGTATGATCTCATCAGGTCAGCTAATTTCAGTCTCTTCAACTGTAAAATGGGAACCCTGGCCATATGACTCCGATGATTCAATGAGTTAAACATGCTAAGGGGCCCAGGTTTCACCTTACTAACTCCTTCCTGCATTAGAATTACTTAGGAATTAGTGCCCAGTCCGTTCTACATAATCACATCCCGACATCAACTGCCTTGGAACTCCTTTTGGTAGCTTCCTCACACAGTGAAGCTTCACTAAATACATTCTGTGGAGATGCAATTGCTTAACTGATCATTGCATGTTTAAAATAGCTATAAGTGACGCAGAGCATCTGGGTACGCCTTCTACAGTGGCAAAGAGCAAGACAACTCTGAGTATAGTTTCAATGTGTCCTCTCGCCACCCTCACCCCACTTGAAAACGTACCGTATTGTGCTGTGCATAATGTATACGTTTTTGCCCAAATTTTTGAGGGAAAATAAGGATGCACATTATACATGGGTATAATGATTACCTGCCATGGGTTTGATAATCCCATGTATAATGTGTACCCAAAAGGTAGGTGCGCATGAGCCACAGCAAAATACGGTACTTGCCGCCATGGGCGAAAAAGCTCCATGTTTTCCAACTTTGCTTCCAATTTCTCTGTAACTTTTGTTCCCAGTGAAGGTTCCACTCCAACATCCAGGGATGTACTGCTCTTCTAGCTCATTTCACATTGCCCATGGAAACATCGCCCAAGGCTGCGAGTCCCTCATTCTCCTTGATTAAACAGTTTACAACCCAAGTCTCTGAGCTGTAGAAAGTCAGCAATGATTTGTGCCACAAGGGCAGATATTAAATCCGTTCTCCTGACCATCACATACACCACACCTAGCACCTAACAGCAACTAACACAGATCCTGGTACTTCGTAGACTTTCGATGATTGATGAATGCAAGAATAAATCCATGCACGGATGAATGCTTCGCCGAATGAATACATTCAAGAGTCGGGAGTCCTGGCTTCCATTTAGCCCTCAGCTCTGCATGACTGACATTTTCCTCAGGGAAAGCAACTGGATCTCTATGTCCAAATTTTCTTCTTGTGAAATGAGGTGGTTGCACTTCACTAAAAGTCTTTGTTTTCTTCCTGCTCTAAAAACTGAGCCCATGAACTTTAACAAAGACTAAAAGACTTTGTTTCTTTTTTGAAAAATTTTATTCAATGCCGGTGGGGGTGGGGGACGTGCATTTTTCTCAAATCTGGGACCAGCAGTCTCCCCCCACCGCCGGAGCGCACCTTGTTCCCTGGGGGAAAGGGCTCCAGACATCATGCAAGCTGCATACACAGAAGACATCTCGGAGACACAGAGTACTATGCAGTTTACGTGTTATCATGGCTTCTTTCAAGGACTCAGAGTCTGTACTGGCCCCAAAAGGGGTCCATGGGGACCTCTGCTGCCTGCTGTCTCCCACCCAAAGCTCCTCCCTTTCCAGCCTGAACAAGGTGGGCTTATGCACTGACTCCCAGGCTCCAAATCTAACTCAATCCCTCTCTCTGCCATCTGCCTAAGGCTCCCACATGCATATTTCATGATTTCTGGCACATTTCCTCCTTATCTGACATCCTGCAATGCATCCCTCTGCTGCCTATATTATTTCTATCTCTGGTAAGAATGTTCCTGAAAGAGGCATATGTCCTTGGGCTGTACTTTACTATGTAGGTTTTGCCTTTCCTATCTAATCTCCCCACCTTGTCCCCACATGAATTCCTGGAGGACAGAGACCACACCCTCTATTCTCCCCTAGTTCCCCACAAGACCAAGCAAGGACAGTGCTAGGCAAGAAGATAGAAGATAGGAACCCTTAGAAAATACTTACTGAATGAATTAAATAACGAGTGAATGAAATAGCTGACTGATTTCAATGTTTTTAAATAAAAATTCATATTAATGTATTTCCTGCATAAAGTTATCAAGACCTCCCCCCTCTTAGGTATACAACCAGGATAAGCCAAAAATACTATTGTCCTAAGACTGGAATAAAACGTCCTTCACTATAATACGAGTGACAGCGACATTATCAGGTGCATAAGAAATATGATTTTTGAGATATCCATTATCATAATAATGTGGAATCGCTTTTATTTCCTAGAAAAGGCAGATTTTACCTGCGGCTGGGCAGGATAGAAGGGCAATCACACTTTCGTGTTAATTATTTCAACTACCACTGTTATATGTTGCAGCCAGAGAGGTCCAGGAAATCAGAACAAGATATGAGTATTTTCTCTAAACAGACCGTATGAATCTACTGCTGACTGGGGCAGAGTATCTTTTAAGAAATTCCTAGGACTTACTTAGCTAAGTCTAATTCTAGTCACATTCTTCCCTTGAGGTTTAATATACTTCAGCTAAAATCAAACAGACTTGGGAATCAAATTATTTGTTCTCCCATGCACTTGCTGGTCATTGTCGGTCACCGAATAACACAGTGCCAATGGTCAACACAACGCTACTGGAGGGAAAACTTCACCGGCTATGCCATCAAAGCTTAACAAAGATTAATACTATAAGCTCCATTAGCCTCCTCAGCCCAACAGTTGACTGAAACAGCTTCATTATCTCTTGGAAATCATTATTCTTGCACATGAGCATAAAGTTATCATTGCCAAAAGTATCAATATTATATAATTACAGAAAAACCATGTATGAATATGGGAAATATTACAATTGGGGAGACTCTATGACTGAGGATTGACTGAGACTTGAAAAGACTTAGTCCATTCAGTAGATAATTAGTGTTTATAGGTTGTACAGATGTGATAACAGAATATGTCTTCCAGGTCAAATCAAACTATGTCAGAACACGGGGCCGTGAGGGGACCTGAGACACCACAGTAAAACACCAAGGAAAAAATAAATTCACTTTAAGGCTTATATGTATATTGCTAAATTAAAAGAAGCCATTGTGAGGGTTTATCCATATTTACCCAAAGAAGTCAAAGCATTTTAAAGCTAGAGTGCAATTCTGAGTTATTCATCACATAATCCTTCAATCTACAGAAAACAGACTCAGGCAGAGGGAGCACCTTACCCAAGCTTATACCACTAGTTAGAGACTGCATTAAAACTTAGGTCTTCCCCCTTGCCTATGTGGCTCAGTTGGCTGGGCATCCTCCCACAGGCCAAAGGGTCACATGTTTGATTCTTGGTCAGGGCACATGCCTGGGTTGTGGGTTCAGTTCCTAGTTGGCGGGCGTGTACAAAAGGCAACCAATTGATGTTTCTCTCCCTTTCTCGCTGTCTTCCCCTCACTCCAAAATCCATAAGCATTTCGTCAGGTGAGGATAAAAAAAATTAAATAAAAAAAAAATACTTAGGTCTCTTAAGTCTTGCTTCACATGCAAAACGGAACATTGAAATTAAAAATTAAAAAGGCATATAGCACACTAGCAATAAATATTTGTTAATGGAATTGAGGAAATAGAGATGCAGGGTTCCAGAACTATCTTGATATACTATCTATTGACAGGATAAGCCAAGTAATTACCTCAAGCTTTGACTTAGACTTATCCAATATAGCCTACACTTCTTAATACTTTAAAGCATCCCTTGTGCAATCAATAAAATGCTATTGGAACAATTATTGAAGCATGCTAGTTGGTGGTGAAACCAAAAGCTACTGTAGCATTCTTACGAAGGAGTACATTTGAAAAACTATCCACAAAACAGTATGGGTTTCCAAATACATGAAGGGTGGCTTCAGTATGACGAAGCAACCACAAACAACTAAAAACACCAAAACAACCAGGAGTCTGGGGAACAGAGCATGCCTGCATATAATAGATAAGTCGGTATTTCCCATCTATTGTTCCTAATGCAAAAGGGACTCTTTTTTTGTACTACATGTTGATTTCTTTTTTAGAATAAAAAGCCTCACTGGTTTATAAGTATTTGCAAGTCATATTTTATTCCATCCTCCATCCCACCTGTTTCATAAACAAATTTTGGGACAATTGCGTTGAGTTGCTGGGCAGTCAACGAGCCAGATCAAACTTTAAGCAATCAATACTGCACTTTTTGATGTACTTAACATATATATTATATCACCAAAGAGCCTCTTAAATCCATAGTTTAACTGTTTGCTAAGCAAACCAAGTCTTAATAATAGTGTAAAACATTGCTACATGTCTTACTCATCGAGCTATCAAATATACTACTGAATTTTCTTTGGTCTTACATCTATTTAACTTCTCTTCTTCCTAAAAATATTGAAGAATATCGACTAAACTAAATAGCTTACAATAACTGAAGAGATCACTATTTATACATCCCCGAGGTGAAATTGACCACAGCGTTACAGGGGGAAGAATCCAAACACAAATTTCCATAAAGATGTAAAAATATTTACAGTATTCAAGGGAAAAAAAATTCCAGGCACAACAGGAAAAACCTGGTTTACTGTGCTCTTTGCGCAGGTATAACACTAACCAAACGTACTTAGTGGGGAAGGGCGGGTAGAGATCAGTTCCCACTTAAACTTGTTTCATTGAAGAACTAGGATAGCAAACCAAGCAGTCGAAAAAGCTCCCGTACAAAACTTAACCAGGCTTAAAGTCCAAAATCAGGAGTAATTCACACCAAGGTAAGTGGGACCCCGAAACTCTTGGACCTCCCCATCCCCAAATTTCCGAGCCAGGCTACCGAAGCTGGGGGCTTCCCGCCCTGTCTCCCTCTCTGACGGTGCAGGGTGAGCTTGGGGTGAGCCTGGGGTCCGCTACCCACCTTGCTCCCGCCCTTTTCATTGTCCAAGTGTGAATGGATCACCTGGCAGGCGCCGGCTCACACCGCAGGACTGACGTGCAGCGCGCGGAGACGCGCAGGGGCGAGCACCGCGCGCTTCCCGCAAGACCCGCACCGGGTACCCCCTATCCCGGCTAACCCGACCCCAGCCCGCTACGGGTCCCCGCCATGCTCACCGCCACGAAGCCCGAGGAGGAGGCGATGAACACGCGGATGACCATCCTCTCGCCGTGCCGGGAACGCACCGTCTGCCCACTTGGGCTCTGGGCTGGAGCGGACGCGGAGGCAAAATTCGGCTGAGAGCCGCGGGCGCCACCGGGTAGAGCGCTCCCTTCGGGTAAGATCTACGGGATCTAGATCTCTCCCTCCCGGTCTGCAGATAAAAAACCTCAGCGCCTCTCCGCCGCCAGCCGAGGCAGTGGAGGGGGAGGTGGAGAGGGAGGAGGGAAGCGGGGCCGGGGCATGATGGGAGTTGTAGTTTCGGTCTCTCCCCGGAGTGGCTGGTGGACTGAGTTTGTTCAGGTTTATTGCACGGCAATCCCGTCCGCCCGCAGGTGGCTGGGAGGGAGCCCCAGGACGGGGAAAGGGTGTGACAAGGACTGGCGAGGGTGCCGGAGTGACGAGGAAAAAGAAAACTAGGCAAGAAGCCTTGGTTCGAAGTCCAAGCTTAGGTTCTGTGTTGTGGTTTACTGGTTTGGAGCATCCCCACCCAGGGCCAACTACGTGGGGCGAGCCCCAGCGACCTGCGGCTCCCGGGATGGGGCGGGCCGAGCTCTCGCGGCGGCGGCGGCGGCGGCAGTGCGGCTGGGCGCGCCTCTGTTTTCCCAGCGACTCTGGAGATTGCAGAAAGGTGATTCTTTTAGATAAATGAGAGGGTTTCTTTTTCCGCAGACACTGAAAATTAGAAACCCAGATGAGAGCACAACCAATATTTTATTTTTCTTAGCAAAACTGTAATTGTAGTAGAAAAAAATAAATACCAAGCGAAATTAGAGTCCTCCTATCAACATTGGGAATCAGGACCCCACCCGCCCCACCCCCTACCCTTACACAATGGCTTTGCTCTGTGCACCTAATATTTACAGTTGAGCCAAATCTGTGCCTTTTTCAGGCCTGCTGCACATTCCAGCGCAGTCTCCCTGGAGAATGCCGTTAAATAAAAAGCTTTTATGTAGTTACTGATAGTTTAGGAATAGTTCTTCGGCAAGTGCTTCTGTTTAACAAAAGCGCAAGCCTCTCGCAGTTTGGCGGATATGAACCAGTTTTCCCTGCAGCACTGTATTTACTTTCTTCCTCTCAGCAGGGGAGCTTTGCAGAGCTCTGGGAACAATGTTAATTAATAATTCTAGAAACAAAGAAATTAGGTGAGGAGGTCTCTTGGAAGGTTTCTTGCACAAATACGAAACGGTTTGGACCATTTGTTTTTTTATAGCGATTTTGAGTATTTTAAGTTTATAACCTTTCCTATTACTTCAGTCACCTCTGTAGGATTCCTTTTTTATTTGATGTAATAACAGATCAATCTTAATGGGACTTTATTTCCTCTCAGTTTTCAACAATTTTAAATATGTTTTGCTGCAATTACTTTCTCTCTTCAAATATACTTTCACTTGGCTACCATAAATGTGGAAATGTATGTTTATAAACTTTAAAATCATTTTCTTGAAGTTAGATATTTATTTCCTGTATAAAATCAACTTTATAAAAAATATCACCATTTTCTGCAGTCTGAAATGATGCAGCTTTGAAGATATGGTTAATGTCAACAAATAGGAGCCCAGAGCCTGTGCTCTGAAAAGTATGAGAACGTTTGAGGAGATGAATGTCATTTTCTCTGTCAGCAGAGCACCTATTGTCTGCAAAAGAAAAAGGTACAGATATAGTCACAGAACAAAAAACATTGTTCCAGTGGAGAGGGGAAGGGCGACCTTTCAGATGAGACTTTAACGGCGAGTAGAATTTCTGCTGGCAGATAGGGAAGAGACAGGGCGCGACCATGCAGAGTATGTGAGAACAGCAAGGAGTTGGTTTTGCTTCAGAAAGGGAAATGAGGGGACTTATAGGGAACAGGGCTGAAAAAAGAGGTTTGAACAAATACAGCAAGGAACTGTCCTGGGTTGTCTGCCCAGTTCCTTGCCCTTTTTCTGGAATCTGTTCCTCCCCTCTGATCCAAGAGGTTGTAGTGATGATGGTGCCCCCAAATCCTGTTCAGACATGAAGACCCAGACCCTTGGACACAACCGATTGGTCTAGGAGTAAGCACCTGACCCAAGCAAGGCTAGGCAACATTCCTACCCTAAGGATTTGGAATTAAGACTGAGAAAGAGAGAGAGAATTTGAATTTGAACTTGTGACATGGAAGCGTGGAGCTTTCAAAAGCCCTGTTGCAACATGAGAACCAGGGAAGCTACAGAAGGTAGTGAATAGGAAAAGAACAACAAAGCAGACATGTGGAGGGTGTCAGAGGTGAGCTTCAGAGTGTCCTGACGATTCTTTAGTTCGGGAACTCTAACACCTCTGTGTCCAGTCCGGCCGGTTGTTTGTTTGGTAAGTAAGGTTTTATTGGAACACATTCCTTCTCATATTGTCTGCGGTAGAATGACAGAAACCATACAGCCTGCAAAGCCTAATACTGCCTGCCCTTTACAGAACAAGTTCGCCGATCCCCGTTTATGGTTCAGCCTATTTCTGGATCCCTGCTCTCGAGCACTGTGTAATACTGTCCCTGTATCTATACCATAAATTCCTCATCTTACTTAAGTCACCTCAAATCTGACAAAGACCAGGATGTGATCAGAGCTACACTTTAAGAATTACTCTGGTGATAATTAGCTATGTTTTTCTACCCCGGGTGAAAAAGTTTATCTCTAGAGCTTGTGTGCAGGACAGAGTGTTAGCAGTCCAGGCAACCTCAAAGGCCAGTGTGGAGCTGAGACCCAGAGTTAGTAAACAAAGTGGAAGAGTGATCAAGAGTAGAATGCAATCTGGGATACAAGCTAGAGGTCCAAGATCAACACCAGGGTATCATACTACTCAGAGAGGATTAGATGCCCATCTGACAACTAAAGGCTGCAGATAAAGCAGGCAGCTGAAACTGAAAGACAGAATGCAGACGATGGAGTAGGTCATTAGGTTTTAGGGAAGCTGCTCCAGCCTTGACTGAGACTTGATCTTCTTCACAAGGCCATGATAGACCATATGGCTAGAGTGGGGGGGGGGGGTTGTTGTTGTTGTTGTTAGCTTCATTGAGATATAATGGATATATAACATTGTGTGAATTTGAGGTGTTCAGCATGATGTTTTGATATACGGATATATTGTGAAATAATCACCATAAGAAGGTTAGTTAATGGGTAAAATGTTTTAAAGGAGGAGTTCTCAACTTTTAGCAGTTTGAAGTCTCTGGACTTCTCAAAAAAAAAGGTTTCTAATTATGGAAAATAAAAGGGACAAGATTACAAAGGAAACTACTTATATTCCAAAACAGCTATCAAAATATTAAACAATTTTGGATATGGTAATATACATACTTCTTTATTAATGCTTTATAATTTAGTGGTGGGTCAAATAACCACCATGAAAAAATTAAAATACTGCCATTTCTATTGGTAGCAAAGTCACAAATGTTTGCTGCTATTACAATGGTTTGTTACCTACGTTCATAATTGAAGGAATTGGTAAGTTTTGGTTAGAGTTTAGCAAAAATATAAAGATGTTATTTTTTTTCTTATTCAAGTTCACGAACTCCCCGAATTCTGTCCACAAGTTCCTTGTGGAATGGGGGAGGGGAGTGTTCAAGAACCCCAAGTTAAAAAATGGTGGTATCTGACTCTATCCAAATCTATAACATCAATGAATTTGCCTGAGAAGAAAGTACAGAAATAGACCAGAAAAACCTTGAAGAGTCCCTTGGAAAACTCCTGCATTTAAGAATTGGAAGAACAAGGAGTTTAAGAGTGGAGGAGCAATCAGAAGAATACAAAACCAAGAGTCAGGAAGCGGAGAATAGCAAGAATGTTACTCAGCCCGGATGAAGAAAGTGGTGGTTTTGAGTTTGTTAGTTAGGTAGCCTGAGATCACATTCCAGCTTTTTCACTCAATACCTTGGGCAAATTTTGTCACCTCTGTAAGCCCCCAGTTTTGAAGTCTGTAAAATGAGTAAAAGTAATGACTATCACTCAAGATTGTTATGAGGATTAATTATGCTTAGGATATTCTCTAAGTTATGCCTTGTGGTGTCCATGGGCCCACAGACCTGTGAAGGGTACCCCCGGCTCACCGGCTTACAGATGTTTGTACCACATCTGTGTACTTGCCCCAGAATGATCTATTACAGCTTGAAAGTAATTTATAACATATATGACCAAGCTTGAAAATACATATTTGTCCTCTTTCAGTAATTTACAGTTGGGAAATTGAAAGACTAAGGCAATTAGCAGTAGGAATATAAAGGAAGATGCTCTGAGGGGCCCGAGGGTGGGTACGAGAAGCTGTGAGCAAATATGAGACAATGAGGGAACTGAAATGAAGAATGAGAAGAGGAAGTCAGTCTGTGACAAGGGGAGAATGGAGCCACTGAGGGCTAAAAGTGGAGCCACTAACAAGGAGGCTGGTGGCTGTCTGACATCCTTGTCTCAGGTTCCATGAATCCAGGTCTGCCATAATTCCTGCCCTTGGGTGGCTGTTCAATATCCCCAGTCTTTAATCGTGAGCGAGTTTAAGCGGGTCTCTTTTCCCAGGCACCATACACTCCTGACCACAATATCCACGGAAAGCGTGGATAGTAAATCATAGTCCAGTGGGAGTTGGGCAGGGCATATGAATGAGAGAGGTGAGCAAAGTCTCCGTGCACACGCACGCTCTCTGAGGACTGTAACAAACTGGACAGAAAATCACAAAAAATCGGCTATTTGTCTGAAATATTTTGATTTTCCAAGGCAGACTTAATTTTTTAAACGGAGCCAATTAAGCCAAAACCACCTGCAAGTCCTGCTTCTTCAGGTTTCTCCCTCCAGTGTAAGTAAAGCACTGAGCCCAGTGTTTGGCGCCCTATAAATCCACAAGAAGTGCTAGGGGTTATTATAATGATGGTTTATTATCATTGCTGGACTTTGTGAGAGCACTTCCTGCGGAAAGGCGGAGGCAGAAGCCAGACCGCAGTGGCTCGACGCCTGAGAGGCACGAGGCCGTAGAGGCAGTGATGTAGACGTTGAGGAGCCCTACGACGGGACAAGCACGGACAGAAGTTTGAAGGGGAATCAGGGAACATGAACGTTGTAAATTAAGGTTTAGCTATGCACTAAGTAAAGAGCCCTCTTAAGCTGTCTTAGAGTATCAACTGTCTAGATTTTATTTATAAAATAGAGTTGAACCTGACTGATAATTCTGTTCCGTCAGCGCTGCCCTGTTCTTAACAGCGCTTAATCCAATACTGTCTGGCTCCCCAAGGATGTAAGGGACTCCAGCCCCCACACCATGCCTGCCACAGTCCCTGCCTTGCTCCAGGCAGCCGCTCCTCGGAAAGCTGAGTCGGCACATTTTGCTGTAAGTGGGTGACAGATTTGTGGGAGAGGAGGTCATAAGCCAAAGGGCAGTGGTAGGTCAGAGTCATTAAGGAAGGGGGCCTCCCAGCCAGACCCGGATTAATGTCACAGCTGTATGACTTTCCTTAGGCAGTTTACTTAACTTGCTGATAACCTCACCTTCCTCATCATTGTTGGGAGCTTAATGGAGAAGGTATATGTAAAGGGCTTTTTCACACAGTGCCTGGGACATACTTAGGCCTCGGTAAGTATTAATCATACAGAGTAAATCAGGGATGGCCTTCATTTGCATAAAGCATATAAATCCTACAAATATTTTTCTGTTTCATGTCTGTGATTTTAACTTTCTAAATAACGAGGATCTGGTTGTATAAACCTCTTTGTACAGTGCCATGTTCAATTAAAGTTCTTAACAAAACCTTTCGATGTTAAGTTTAGAGGACATATTTAAGAAAACAATGAGTATTAGTGAAACGAAAGAGCAGTTAAGTCAAATAGTGTAGCCTGAATTTATGAGAATTCATCCACTGTTTTTATGTTGCTTCAGCAGGCCCCTTCTGTCTATCCTTAATAAAATAAAATCCCTAATTAGCAGGAACCGTATTAACCAGTCTTCGAATTGGGTGGAATTGGGGCAGTCCTGTTAAAGGCCTGGAGGCAAATCACAAAGGAAGGAATTAGGCTTGAAACCAGCATCCAGGACTTAGTGTTGGATCGGTTCGCATTCAGCCCAGCCAATAGGGTTCCCCATCCTCTCTGACCGGAAAAGACACTTCTGTTTCCCCAGTGCCCATTCCCCCTAGAGACTGAAGGAAGGTGTGAGAAGAGAGAAGAGCACAAGCGCCATCTTAGAACTGTAACCGTGAGGCTTTGAGATGGGCTGGCAACCAGAGGACACACTGGAAACCTTGTGAGCCGTTCACATCTTGCAGCTGTGTTCGTTCACGCCGTGCCAGACGCTGTGCCAGGTGCAGGGGACTGAGCAGCGCGTCAAACGTGGGCCCTACCCTCATGGGGATTATAGCTAATTGAGAGGGTGAGAACTGAACAAGAATATGCTACGTACTTGAAGGAAAAGACTAGATATTGGACTTTTAAAAAAATTTTTTTATTAATCTTGTAGGACTTTCCTAATCAGCTTGTTTTTTTTCTTGGAGATTTATATACGGTCCCCCTGCCCCCAACAAGATGACAGCATAGGTCAGGAGATGATATTGCCGTAACAAAATAAGGGTTAAAAGTTGTTATTGCTTAATAGAGACAGACTCATAGCGAGGAGACTTACAGCTCTGGGGGGTGAGGCAGGTTGGGGTGGAGGGATTGAACAAAAAAGAAAAAAAAGAAAAGAACTCGAGGAGAACACCAACAGTTCGGTGATTGTGGTGGGGGAGGGGTTGGGGGGAGGGTAGAAGAGGGTATAGGGGATAAATGGTAATGGAAAAAACAGAATATAAATAATCAATTAATTAAGGTTGATATTGCTTAGATAGTTCTAGGCAATGTAAGTTAGAGGAACTTCTAATACTCTACAATATTTTGGTTATTAGGTTATTACTTTATAATGATTACCATGTTATAATAAACAGATTTTTACATTTAGATTATTGTTGAATTCTGAAACATTTTGATTTCTCATGAATGCATTGCTAATGAGTGTTCTCATTATAATTTCTTACTCTGTTAGGCATAAAGGCCATTTAGAGTAATTACAACAGAGTACATATGAGAAAATGCTTATACATAGCTACAATTAGAGAATATGGAAGACAGGTTAAATAAATAAAGTGTTATTGATGCGGCAGTTATTTTTATTATTGTTTCCTATAATTTTGAAGGGCCTACTGAGTGGATTATGAACGTTTGCTTTTAATGTTTTAGAGAATAACGATTTTGTAAAGGTCTTTACCTTTAAATTCCTCAGCTCTTTTCTAAAAGTAAAATCAAAGGATGAAAGAAAATGTAGAGTGCTTTAACACTGTTTCCAATTCTTCTCAGTTCTTCACATCCATCTCCAGCCAGTCCATTCAGAGGCATCACCCTGCAGTACTTCGGTCTTCGCTGCAAGGAGAGCCTCTGGGTTTAAACAGGAACTTTGGAGAGGGGAGGCAGTTTTACACTAAGTGGGACTCCATTTGACGCTGTTGTCACGGAGCAAGACTTCCTTATACATGCAATTTACCGTACTCAGAAGCCACGAACCGGCCCAGATAACACAAAGTAAAGTACTTAATAATGGAATTCTACTGCTTCCAGTGTTAATTGCTCCCTGATTGTAAACCAGGCATATTTTAAAAATTCATTAAATTCTTCTTGCCCCCAAAACAATGTATTGAAATGTCTTATTTTACCTTTACCATGGTTTACATTTGCCCAGAACATGTAGTTTTTAAAAACCCAATCAGTTCAATTTATTTGTTGAACACCTGCATATCAGTAACTTATCAAACTTTCTCTCTGCAGTAATTTGCATTTATTTAGATTTTTAATAATTATTAAGAAATAATCTCTCAAGACCAGAAAAACTTTGTGTCCTTGAATTCCTCAGAAGCCTGTGGCTTTGATAGCTGTTTAATAGAGGGGGTGTTATGCAATTTTAATTCAACACCACAAGCATTTATCTAGTTTGTGCTAGGCATGTGGCATTCTGCTAGATTCTAGGAATATGAAGATAAACAGAGAGTGCTGGTTGGGGGGTGGGATGAAACCATTTTAACAAAAACTCAAGTCTCGAGCGGAAGTACGCAATCAATGAGTGAGTGGCTGTGTGAGAATAATACAGAGAGACGAGAATGAGTCCCTTGAAAGGAGCCTTTGTAGTATGATCTAAAGTTTACTTGCACTATGTATCATTATTTTTTCTGTTTTAGATATAAAGTAGAATAATATTTTAGTTAAAAATGTTATTAGTGTCTGTTTTCCTGTAATTTGCTATATTTTGCATTGTTCCTTGGTTAAAAGTAACAGCTGCATACTGGAGTCAAGGTTGAGGGTGAGCGGTGCTGAAGGAGACAGTTCTGCAGTACTGAACAGCAGCCTGTCGGCCTAAAACAAAGGCGGTCTGTCTGAAGTCCACTTCATGTCTATATCAGTTGATATAAATACAGCCGCAAGTTTGGCTAAGCCTGACAAATTTCTAGCAGTCATAGTGACATTTGATTATTTCACATAACAAGAAGAGTGCAGGGAGGTGAATGAAGGTTTACTGTAGCCATCCAACAATGCCCTCAAAGCCCAGGGCAACTTTCCACTTTCCATTCTGCCATCCTTAGCCTAGTAGTGTTCTTCCTGGGGCTTGTTGCCTCATGGTGGCAAGGTGGCTGCCACAGCCGCCGGTATAGCATCTTCATACCACCATCCGAGTAGGAGGAAAGAAGGCAAGCAGAAATATGCTATCTCCTTATCATAGAAGAAAAGAGAAAGAGGGCTTTCCGAGAAGCCCTCTGGTCTAGCAGACTTCTCCTTAAACCTCATTGGTCAGAACTGGGTTACAGGGCCACCTGCAAAGGAGGCTGAAAAATGTATATTATAAAGGAGAATGCAAGAGCCAAGATAGGTTTAGGTCTGTTATCATTCATCCCATGGGAATAGGAGTGGAGGATGGGCATATTGGTAACCCATACTACTGGGGTTCAGCTAGCAAGGAAAACAGCGGGGGCGGTGATTGGCAACAGTCGGGTAAATTATTTAGCATCTGTGTCTCAGTTTCCACATCAGTAAAATGTAGATAATAATACAACCCAATTCCTAGGCTTGGCTGAGAATTAAATGACATAATTCATGCCAAATGCTTGAATAAACTAATGGTACATGTTAAGCACTCATAGACATTAGTTGCTAATAAAAAGAGGCACTGTATTTCCCAAAGCGCTTGATTTACAACCACATTCCTCAGATTTCCTGGAAAGTACCATGTGCAGAAGATATGGAACCAAAACGTGGCTTCCAACCCTCAGAGAAGAGTTTTTCCACCAGATCTATGTCCGTGATAGAGTTTAATTAAATCCTCTTGATTCTTTTCCTGTAGCACCCCTGTCCCTCTCTCTTGCTGCCATTCTCTTCCTCTTCCTTCCTTTTCTCTTCCATCTGCTTTTCCCATATATGTTTCTTTTCTTGCTCGTGACGCCCTCCCCTACCTTCAGGCCAGGAAATTATCCCCGTTTCACCCTGCTCCTGACTTCAAGGCTAAAATGGATGCTGACTCTCATACAGGACTCTCCAGGTTCCTGGAGACAGTTATCCTCCAAGGACTAATGGGTAATATATTCAGAGCCAGGTTAATTTATTCTGCATGTGCTAAAGCATAAGTAATTCACAGCTGGGTGGAGGCAGGGAATGTCAGGTACATGCAAAAGGTGTGCTTATCATCCAATCCACACAGGCACCTAGCATGTGTGAATTAGATGATACACCTCATCACACTGGTTTCTTTTTGCCATACCACTCATAAAGGTCAGAAAAAGAGTAGGACAGAAATAGGACAAATAACTTAGGAAATGAACTTTGAATGAGGAGACTTGCTGAAGAATTACCCAGCAAGAAAGAACATTTATTTATCATCTCTAAAAAGGTGAGCCTGTCTCCAGTGAGATTGATGAATGACACAGCAGAAAAAGAAAACCAGAGGATGTATGTTAGGAGCTCTGAAGATGAGCTGGGGAAAAAAGTCATCATCAAGAGAACTCACATATACTCCATGTAAAGCCATTCTGAGAAATCTGAAACATTTATATATTTTTTGAGATTTTATTTATTGTTAGAGAGAGGGGAAGGAAGGGAGAAAGAGAGGAAGAGAAACACCAGTGCAAGAGAGAAACCTCAATCGGTTGCCTCTTGTACACACCGCATCCAGGGACCGAACCTGCAACTCAGACATGTGCTCTGAGCAGGAATCAAACCCTCAACCTCTCATTTTGTGGGTCGATGCCCAACAAACTGAACCTCACCAGTCAGGGCTGAAACACTTATATTTGAAAATGGAAGCTCAGCTTCAGTGTGCAATAAAATCTTGCTTCAACCAAATGGAATGACTTCTGAATGTTAGTAAAATCCCATGTTCTTCTTCTTTTTTTTTTTAATACTTCTAAATTAGCACAAGAAGGAAATCCTGCCATTTGTGCCTGCTAGACCAGGGAAAGGGAATAGATGGAGAAGTTAAAACCAGCTGTGTTAAAGCCACACGCCTGCCCTCGTTCACCACTCCCTAACTCTCCATCTAAACAGGAAGAAGCCCAGGACACCTAGGGCTGGATCTAAGGGAAAATTGCAGCAGTTCAGCTCTTGTTTACGCTCATCTCTACCAAAGGCAAGCAGGTTGGCATGGTGAGTCCTCTGGAAAGCAACTGTAGCTGCCGTTCTCCGCCTCCGCCCAGCTGGGAAGCCTTAGCAGAGGTCAAAACCTCATGCCTGAGAGGACCAGAGGGGCATAAACAAAGGCAAACGTGGCCACCAGTAAGAGTTTATTAACGAAACTGCTTGTTTTGAACTGAAGAACAACAACGATATAGCACTGCTAAATAGAATACGCAGTAACAAAAAAGGATCAGGATGATACAGACGTACACGATTCTCAGGGAAATGTGATGGTAAATATTATTAGAGAGGAAAAAACAAAGCACAGAACGGTGAATATAGTTTGCTTTCTTTTATGTAATAGGGAGGAAGAAATTACACACGCAGCTATAAAATATCAAACTAAGAGAGGTAAAATAATTCGTTACCTATAGAAGTCGGGTGGTGGGGGAGGAAGGGGCAGGACGGAGGGGCGTGGATGAATATAATCGATTTCTCTGAGTACATTTTTACATAGTTTTGATTTGGGTCATATAAACACTCAGACGTGTTTTACCTATTCAAAAATAAAATCTGATCATAAAGAAAAGTAAAAGTAAGCCAAATGTGAAATCAAACTGAAACAACTTACTGGGTGACATATAGAAAAATTAATTCTTTCAAGTGACTTTGGAACAGAATACTCTTACTGTTCATCTTTAATCAAATGTATTCTAAGAACAACAAAGAAATTGCCCCCGCTTATCTAAAATGCAGCAAGTAATTATCTGGTATTTCAATTTTAAATCATACATATATATTAGACTATGGCAAATAAATGTGTTATCGACCATAGGAACTGAGATTTTCTGTGTAAGCGAAAAGAGATACAAATGTAAAATCATAAAAGTTAAAGAAAACTGTGTAATATTAAATTGAAATTGGAAGTATTATATCAACTCATGATTTAAATGAGTAAATTTCTTAGCTTTTGCTACTGAAGAGCTAAAAGGCAATGATACTCCAATGGCAATGAGTTCGTAGTTCACAGATCTTGGTTTTTAAATACTATTCTCCAATAAAAGGTCCCAAGGCTCCTTGGAGAAATGGCTAATCCCCAGTCAGGGGCTTAGAAGTTACAAGGTAAGCCTGGGATGTTTTCATGTGCCGAAAACAGGTAAGAACTCAGAGAATGATGGAGACATCTCAAAGGACACAGGAGCCCGAAGGAGCTCCTGCTGACCAAATTTGGGGCTGCTGGGCACCAGAAATGACTACAACTGGTTATAAAAAAAGAATAAATAAAAATAAGGGCCCTGGCCAGGTAGCTCACTTGGTTATAGTTTCATCCCAATCCACCAGGGTTGCAGGTTCAATTCCCATTCAGGGCAGTTAAAAGAAGCAAACAATGAATGCATAAATAAGTGGAACAACAAATCAATGACTCTCTACTCTATCCCCCCCAAAAAAAAATCAATTAAAAATTGAATAAGTAAATAAAAATTGAATAAATAAAAGTCCATAAGACTGTTCTCCAAAGCAGGAGAGAGAGAGAAAAAATAATTTGTCACCATTGAAAGTGAATACAGCCACTTTTTACTCTGAAAGTTAGCAAAGAGAAAGAGGCTCTCACCCTGCCTTTTAGAGAGAAACTTTAATTCCTCCGCAAAAGATATGGAAAAGCTCTTGTTTACTGAGGTGTGCCTGCAAATAAACGAACAAGAAATGATAATTTAGAAAATCACCATTTTGCAACTGTTGGTTAAATTATAATGCAATTAAATAAATATCAACAGGTGCTTATATCATTGAGGACAAGGTTGCTATGGAACAGATTACCCAGGCCCTACCAAGCAGATTTTCAAGGGAATCCCTTCAGCTATTCATTGGAAGAAGCTGCGGGTCATCACATCAGCCAAGTGACTGTATTTAGTGTCATTATTGTTGAACAACCTGGCATTCTGCGTTTCCTGATTGAAGTGACAGGAAATACAAATCACCTGTGAAGTACATTACTCTAAAAAATGCTTCATTCCAACACAGCCTTTAGACCAACTTGTAGTTTACAGGAAAAATTGGGGGGTGGGGGGAGCGGTAAGTAAATATCACAAGAAAACTAACAGGGAATGCACAGTGTAGGTTTTTCTATCAGACTTTAGCCTACAGGTGTCTAAAAGTCGATGTCATGAAACAAACACACTAAAGTTTGAAGAACTATTTTTATTTAACTTGCTTAACCAAATGCAATGAGTGAAACTTGATTGGATCTTGGTTAAAAAAAAAAAACTCTCAACGCTTTTAGAGATAAGGAAATTTTAATCTTGATTGGTGATTAAGTTTGGATATGAATACAAAACTATTGTTAATTTTCCTTGGTGTGATAATGGTATGTGGTTATGTAAGAAGATGCCCTAATTCCTAGGAACTGCAGGATGAAATATTTAGGAGTGGAATCTCAAGATGTTCACTACTTAATTTCAAAAATTTAGATTGATGACATATAGATAGAAAGATAGATATGAAAGAATCAAATATGGCAAAATTTTAATAATTATTGAATCCAGATGTTAGATATTTTTCATAATCAAAAGCTATCTGGAAATTTATAAATGAATTAAATGGACAACATCTGGCACTTAGGAACTACTCCGTGCATTTTTCTCTTGCCCTGAATCGCTGAGCAGAGAGCTTTCCTAAGTGACAAGGGCAGCATGTAAGAAGGGAAGCGATCATGGAGGTCATCAGTTCAACCCCTTAATGTAACCACAAAGAAGATGAGGCCTGGACCCTGAACACAGTGTTTGGTGCAGATGCAGGACCAACCCCTCTGAGACTTTCTTATTCTTCCCAGTAAGAGAATGAGCCCTGGTACCAGGAAGACATGGATACAAAACCCCTGTGTGATCTCCGGTGAGTCACTTAACATTGCTGGGATGTATCTTCTTCCTCACAGGATAATAAGCCATCTCTCTCTCATAGTCATTTTGAGGACAAAGTGAGAAAAATGTGTATGAAGAGCCTAGATCAGAGCTGCCACATAGCCAAGAATACCTGTAAATGTTGGGTCTTGTTACTACTCCTGCCTCCAGCTCCTCCCCACCCTTACCTCTATTTCTCCCCTTCCCCAGGCTTTTCAGCATCCATCTCAGCTGGGCCCCATGAGAAAGGCCAGGTGCAGGATCACAATGCCAGTGGGCTCCTGCTTCTCCTTGTGACTGTTCCTGCCCTGCCGTCTGACATGAGCCGTGCTGCGTCATGAACAGCTGTTCAGGGCCTCGTGCCCTCCAAACATGACAAAAGAAGGTGGTTTCAGCCCACATTCTTGCAAAATAAAACTCTGAGGAAATCAGGCATGGTTTAAAACAGATTTTTAGAAAAGAAATATAAGGTATTAAGAAAAATATAAATTTGGACATCATTTCATAATAAATAGATACAGTTTATTGTGTGCGACAAGTCAGACAGGAGGAGCCTGTGGCTCTTGAAGGAAAAATAAACAGCCACAGCTTGTGGAGTATTTAATATGTATCACTTGCTGCGCTGGGCACTTCACAGGTGTGACCACACTCCATCCTCATGGCAACTCTTCGACAGAGATGCTACTCCACTTGTACAGGTGAGGATGCCCCTGTGTAGAGAGATGACGTGAATTGTTTGGTAATCCCAGAGCCACGTTTGCCTCTGGGTCCCACTCCAAAGTCCTCACTTTTATTAACAGATGTGGTGCTGCAGGCTATAGAGCTCCCCGTACATAAGTGGCCTCACAGAAGTCACTTCGGTAGTAGGGTGGTCCATGCAGCTGGACTCCAACAGCTATCTTTCTGACCACATTAGCCAGGGAGGACAGTCAATGTGTCAACTCTTGTAGCAGCCCAGGCTCTCTT
>PVJD01006801.1:0-93049 GCA_004026545.1 Mormoops blainvillei
ACTTGTCCATGTGATAGGAAGCATCAGGCAAAGATAATCAGTGTGACATTCTAAACAGCCAGAGAGACCTAATTGCAAAAACTATATGGCAAATTTGATCACTTTTGGAGAAAATAAGGCATTGAGCCAGCTGAAAAGTTATAAAAATTTCATTATGTGGAAATGGAAATTTCACCTTATGTTCAAAACATAACTCATGAATGCATATTATACTGAAACTGGTCATTATTTCTCTTTGATTGTAAAGTAAGTGCAGGTGAGCAGACGTTCAAGACATCTGCCGTACTTAAATAATCACATTCATTAAAATGCTTCGAAGAAGAAATTATTATTAATAAAACCTCCTCTCAATATTTACCCCCAGGGGGTTATTATTTCTAAAGGTATTGTGATGAAAAAGAATGAAAGACTTTGGACAAAGATTAAGACTTACCTCTTCAGACTCTGGCCATAGCGGGGAGAGCCCCCTTAAATCATGCAAATACATTTTCCAAAACATTCCTGTCTCCAGAAATTCTTTTTACACCATCCATCACTGTCATGATGTTTTCATCAGCTGCTTCTAATGATTTTGTTGCTACTCGACTTGAAATTTTACGGAGATGGGTGAATTGATAAATGGATGAATGAATGCATGCTAACTTAGAACTGTCTTGCTCTGAGTGGATGGTAGTCAGTCAGACAGCACTGATGAGGAATGCGAGGAGGGAGAGTGCTCTTCTTTGCCCATATTAATAAAACTCCGTGCTGTTATAACCCAATGATTCCACCAACTGACAGGAGACAGAGAGCTGCAGTGAATGCTGAGGAATTTTTAAATAGTTCATAGCTTAAGTTATACCACTAGAAGATGTAGTTCAGAGTATGTGACATTTTAGCCCAACAGATTTATTTTCCTGTAAATATATATTAAAAATTCAAAAAGAATTCATGTGAACAAATGTAATAAAGTGATAAAAGTAAATCTGAAAAGTTGAAATCATCCTTTTCCTAATCCAAACTTCTAACAATTTCAGCTGTTGATGATAACCATTATGAATAATTTTTTATGTATCTTGCTAAATATTTTGCAAACATGGACAAGCATATTCTCTTTATTTTGTGTGTATATTCTTCCTTCGCTACACCTGGTGGTATTGTATTAAATATAATGTTTTATACTTTGCTTTTATTGGTTAATAACATATTTTAGAAATTATTTTATATCAGCCAGTCAAAGCCTACTTCATTCTTTATTTTTTCAAAATGTATTTTTATTATATTCGAAGTAATGGTAAAAAATACATTTTATTCCCCCTCCCCCATATATAGAAGCAACTATTTTAAAAACTTTTTTGGTTGCTTTAAATTCCTTTGGTAGTTACTTTTAAGCCATTAAATTATATAAGTAAACTCTTCTTACCCTTAGACAATCACTATTGACTACCTTTCACAAAACATGAGTAATTGGCTTATTTACATAAATTCTTTCCCTTTTATTTTTACTATCTACAGGAAATACTCTTTATTTTTCAACTTAACTGAGACATGATTGACATATAACATTGTATAACTTCAAAGTGTAAAACATATTCATTTGATAAAATTATATATTGCAATATGATTACCACCATAGTGTTAGCTAACTCCTCCATCATATCACATAATTACCCTTTCGTTTCTTCCAAGAACTTTAAAGATCAACTCTCATAACAATTTTCAATTATACAATGCAGTACTTTTAACTGTAATCATAATGCTGTGCATTAGACCCAGAACTTTTTCATCTCCTAACTGGAAGTTTGTTCCCTTTGATTGACATCTCCCCAATTTGACACTCCCTAGTCTCTGGTAACAATTATTCTACTCTCTATTTGTGTGGACTTGGTTTTTATAGATTTTTTAAAAAATTATGTCTTATGATTACAACTATATTAAATGCACACAGAGTTTTATCAAAGACTGCTCATTTTTTAAAAGATTTTATTTATTTGATTTTAGAGAGGGGAAGGGAGGGAGGAAGAGTGGGAGAGAAACATCAATATGTAGTTGCCCCTTGAGCACCCTCTGCTGGAGACCTGGCCCACAAAGGCATGTGCCCTGACTGGGAATAGAACCGATGACCCTTTGATTCCCAAGCTGGCACTCAATCCACTGAGCCACACCAGCCAGGGCAAATTTATCTTTTTTCATCTGATTTATCTCAGTTAGCATCATGACCTCAAGGTCCATTTATGTTGTCTTAAAATCAAGAATTCCTACTTTCTCATGGCTAAATAATATTTCACCGTATCTATATACCACATCTTCTTTATGTATTCCTCTCTTGATAGGTACTGAAGTTATTTTCATATCTTGGCTATTGTGAATAATGCTATGAATATGAGAATGCTTATATCTTTTCACTCTCTTATTTTCATTTCCTTTGGATAGACACTGAGAAATGAGATTGCAAAGAAAAGAAAATGAACAAAATAAAAATGTATGGAATGGGGGAAAATATTTGCAAATCATATATCTGACAAGTGGCTAATATCCAAAATATTTAAAGAACTCATAAAAATCAATAACAAAAGCAGCAACCTGCTTTAAAAAAGCGGGCAGAGAACTGAATAGACATTTTTTTCAAACAAATGGCAAACACCATATAAAAAGGTTTTCTGCATCGCTAATGACCAGGGAAATGCAAATCAAAATCAGAATGAGATCTCACCTCACACCTGTTAAAATGGCTGTCATCAAAAGGACAAGAAATAACAAGTGTTGGTGAAGATGTGGAGAAAGGGAACCCTTGTGTACATTCATGGGAATGTAAATTGATACAGACACTTTGGAAAAGCAGTGTAGTGGTTCCTCAAAAAACTAAAAATAAAACTGCCATATAATCCTTCTTTCAGTCCCCTTAACTTTTGAGTTATATTGATTATCTTTGCAATTTTGAACAATATGTGTATAGTTATTTCTTGTTTTCATGAACTTTAATTAGAATCCAGAATCCCCACTAGTGCTCTTACTTTCTAAGGCAGACATTACTCCACAATCTATTTTCTTTTTCTTCCATGGCAAGAAAGTTTTGTTGCAATGTGGCTTCCCAGTAAGAACAATTACCAGGTAGCTTTGTTGTTAAAGGTGATCATGTGATAAAAATCTTGCTAGTATTACATGAGTAGAAATGATGACAGTTGAGCTTCAATGTACTTGCTGAAGAAAAAATCTGTCTTCTGTTTCTTCCCCTTTTCCTGGCTGACAGGTGGTTTTCTCTGTGGCCTAAGAAGCCACATATTGAATGTTGCAGAAATGCAGCAGCCTTGGCTTTTGAATAACTGCATGGAGAAGAACCACTTATTGACCAGTAACTCTGAATGTGACATGAGAGGAAAATAAGCGGCTACCTCTTTTGAGCATTTGGGAAGTGCCTGTAGAGTATCTTGGCATTTTACTCCAAGAAATAAAAGCTCTCTTTCCTCTGCCCATTGTTATCTCACTTTCCATTAGCTATGCTGTGTGTGATGCATGTAATTAATGTCATGTACCTACCACAATGCCCAGTTGCAAGTTTCTGCCATGTTCAGTCTCAGGGCTGCCCTCAATTTATACTCAAGGCATCTGGAAGGAGCAGGGAGTTCACACCCCAAGAGCAACCTTTGGCCAATGATGGATTATAGTTTTAAGACAAATACTTCAGGTTTCTTGACCCCTGGAAAGGATATTTTTGAGGCATGTTTTACATCGTCTCCATGAGTTTCACAGGAAGATTGTATTTTAGTTGCCCACACCAGTAACTTGCCAGATAACACACTCTTTATTTGGTTTCCTTTTCTTATTTGTCTTACTTCCTCTCGGGAACAACTCTCAGATAAGGGGCTTGTCCTCAAACTCTTTCACCAAAATGTGCTTGTTGAGAAACTCAACTTAAGATAATCCCTTGAAGTTGTCTCTTTGATGCCAATTGGAGAGTTTACCAGTTAGATGATAAAAAGAACTCCATCAACTATCTTCTCTGAGCTCACAATGATGACTCCTTGGAATATTCCTTAGGGCTGTTAATGGAGGAACAAAACACCTGGGCCTGGATCATGGCTGGTTTGCTTAGTGGGTTGGTACAAGCAGAAGGGCTACATTACTGTCCCACATTACTACCACTCAGAGGCAGCTCTGAAATTGAGCAGTGAGGGAAACCCCTCCTAGTGGACAGAACTTCGATCAGCACACCTTGTCATAAATTTTATAGAAGGAGGAAGTGATCTGAGATGACAAACTTCTAGGAAGTGGTGCATAACTTAGTAATCAATGGATATACATCTTGGTGTGCATAATATCACAATTACTAAATATCTAACCTTTGAGACATTGTAAGGAGATGTAGGTGAAAGGGGATGCATTGGCCCATGTTACACCTCTAGCCCTTGAGAGACATGGGTAAATAATTACTGTATGGAGTTGATTTGCTATTTTTAACTGCCACAGAAGTCCTGAAGGAAGCAGATGAGAGACTGTCACCTACTAATTAATGAGGGGTTGTGCAAAAGCCAGAAGGTCTTCAAGGCAATAAAGGAGGGAGTCTTAAATCTTGCAGCTTAGAGAATAAGTTCTGCTGAAAATCAAGTCCAATACCTGATTTTAAATGTGGCACCAGTATATAGGAGGTTGAATTTATAACCGTCCTACATCAAAGGCAGGACCCTGAGAGTAAAGGAGTAGGACCCTTAGAGCTGATGGAGATGTATGGGTAAATGGACTTGAGAAGCTTGAATACCCATAGTTTCCTGGATGTTCTAGGTCACCAATAATTCCCCCCATCCTGCCCTTCGCAGGAGGAGAAAAACCTCTCCCTGCTAGTATGCTTGCCTTCCTCAGGAATTTCCCTGCCTCTCCCTCTCTCTGCCCTTAGACCAATAAATAGGTCATCTCAGGTTGGCCAAATAGTGAAGTACTGTACCTAAACAGGGAGAAAGGAATTGTTTACCAAAATAGCACTATGATCTGGTTAAATTACACTATTGGGATCTGGAATAACATGCTTCAGAATGAATCTTAAAATATTATACTAGTGGCTGGATGGGGAGAGGATGAAACATGAGACTAGACAGTGGATACTATTGATATGAGGTGACTTAGGATTTAACAGCATGGAACTAGGGTCATGAGTTCGTCCTATAATTTTATTGGGATGCCGTTTTGAGGCTTGAACTGATAGCCTATAGTAAATAAACCTGCTAGAACTGTCTTAGTGGGGTTTTGCACAAGGAATAAAAGATTCAGAGATTTGAGCTTGTTAGCGTAAATTTATTATAAAGGCCTGTCAATAATACCATCTGACTAATTTTCCTGTAAGGGCCCAGAGGATACTCCTTTTACAAAAGTGCTAAGAAAATCACTATGAAGGTGGGTACCAGCATTGATAAGTATTATGGTGGCACTCTTGGTGGTTTTTCACTGCTGATAGAAGATGCTGTATAGAACTCGTCTCCTGGGGTCCATATGGATAATAAAATCATGGCATATTTGATATCAGGTGGAGGCACTTAACCATCAGCAACAAAGGAGATATAATTATTATGATGCGCGGCAAGGTCAGAATGGGCAGGCAGAGGTCTGCTTTTGGGGGATCCATCTTAGCTGATAGACCATGACTCTGCTATGTATGAGATAGATGGGCAGCCAGTCAGAAAATTACTTGACCTGTATCAAGGTCAGCAAACTACAGCTTGTGGGTCAAAGCCAGTCGTTTGCCTGTGGAACATAGCCATATCCACTTGTTTACCTATTATTTATGGCTGTTTTATGTTACAGTTGTGAAGCTTAGTGAATGCACCGGAGACTGTATGGCCTAAAAAATACCATGCAGTATTGCTTGGGGCCCTTTACAGAAGAAGTTTGCTGACTTGTGACCTCAAAGAAGGTCAAGAACAAGTGAGGACAAGATTGATGCCCACCTCTGTTGTGAAAAATCCCAATTCTTGTTTTCAAAGCTTAGTCACTTTTCAGACTCAGGGTTATTGACTGAAAAAGAAGAAGAATCCTGCAGAATGAATATATGTACAAGGCACACTCAATAGCCATTCTTCTGATTCTTTTCTTTTAATAGAACAGCATACACAGGGGAATTGGAAAATACCCAGATCTTTGGAGATCACTAAGATACAAATTCTGAGCTGACACTTATACCAGAAAACACACACATCAACTGACCACCCTGTAGAAGAAGATATGCAGAGGACAGGTGATAAATGAAGTTATAGTCCACGTGCTCTTCACAGACCTGCAGTGTAGTCATTTCTCTGGTCCCTAGAGGCATATGCATGTTCATGTTGGATAAACTTGTTAGATGTTTCTTGATCAGGACTCCTTGTCACCCACCAGTGTTTTAACAGCAGCTCTCTCTTAAGTTCACTGGTACATCTTCTTGGAGGACTCCTTCGAACCACGTGATGGTCGTGCCAGTTGCATAGACCAGGGCTGTGGGTGGATTGCTTGATATGTTGGCATAAGAAAGGAATGCTGCTGTGTTGCTATCACTTGAGGTGGCCTTGGAAGACAATAGTGAGGGGAAAGTCTCCCAGTGGGCAGAACTTCATTCAATACACCTTGTCATCAAGTTTATGCAAAGAAAGAAGTGATTTGAGATACACAAACTACTGGGAAGTGGTGAGTAGCTTGACAGGTTGTTCAGGGATCTGGAAAGTGCAGGAACAGAAGATTGGAGAAAAAAAGAAGTAGAGTAGAGGCATGCAGATGGATACACATATGTATGTATGTGTGTGTGTATATATATATATATGAATGTATATATTTTCCAAGTACACAATCATGTCATCTGAGAATAAGATAAATTTTATTTAATTTTAATCTTTTCCTCTTTTCTTTTCCCTTTCCTCTTCCCTTCCCTTCCCTTCCCTTCCCTTCCCTTCCCTTCCCTTCCCCTCTTTCTTTCCTTTCCTTTCCTTTCCTTTCCTTTCCTTTCCTTTCCTTTCCTTTTTTTCTTTTCTTTTCTTCTCTTTTCTTCTCTTTTCTTTTCTTTTCTTTTCTTTTCTTTTCTTTTTTTCGTACCAGGTAGAACCTTTAAAATAATGTTGATAGAAGTGGTGATAGCTTATGAAGGCAACCTTGTCACAGTCTGGATTTCTGGTAAAAAATCTTCAGTATTTTATCATGTTTGAAATATGCTTTTTTTGGTAAATATCCTTTTTCATTAAAAAAATTTCCTTTCTATTCAAAAATTGCTAAGGATTTTTTTTACCATTAATGAGTATTTAATTTTATCAAATTTTTACAACTATTAGTATTATATTTTCTTTGTTATGTGAGTACAGTGAATTACATTTATTTGCTTTTTAAATGTTAAGCAAATCTTATATTCTGAAAAAATAATCTAAATTTGTGTTTATATAATATCTTATTTAATATATAATGACATTTGATTTGCTACTATTGTTTAGAATGTTTTTCCTTTTGATAAAAAAATTGACCTGTGATATTTCTCTTCTGTAACATCTTTGTTAGGTTCTGGTAACAAGATTTTTCTGTCCTTATCAAGCATGTTAGAAAGTGTAAACTCTTTCTCCATTCCAACCTCTCATCCCTGATAAATTTTATATGAGTTGTTTTATTTATTCTTTAAATAGCTACAAGAATTCTTGACTATAGTCATCTAGGCCTGGATTTTCTTGTGAGAAAAATTTTTTTAAAAAGATTTCATTTATTTTTAGACAGAGGGGAAGGAAGGGAGAGAGGGAAATATCAATGTGTGGTTACCTCTCACACGCCCCCTATTGGGGACCTGGCCCACAGCCCAGGCATGTGTCCTGACTGAGGAATCGAACCTACGACCCATTGGTTCACAGGCCGATGCTCAATCCACTGAGCTATACCAACTGGGGCTTTTGTGAGAAAATTTTTAATTACAAATTCTACTGCTTCAGATTCAATTAATTATATTTTTATAAGAATCTATCAGTTTCATACAAACTTTTAAATAAGATTATAAACACTGAATAAGACACAGACACAGGAAAAGACCAAATTGCTCAGCAATGTGATTGAGCTGCTTCTAAACAGTTCTGTTGCTATGGAGGCTCAGCCAGGGTTCTCCATCGTGCAGTACAATTAAAAGGTCTAGGGTTCATTTTTAGTAGGAAGATTTTTATAAATCTTTTTAATAATTGTAGAATCTATAATGATATACTGATAAACTCCTAATTCAGTTCTTTTGCTTTATAAATTGAATTTTGCAAGTTTTTATCAAAAGTTTTAGTCTTAATGCACCAACTTCTTTAGCTGAATTATTATTGCTCTTACCCAGACTAGCAACTTATTTTCCATTCTGTATATTCAATTTGCCCTTTTTATAACTTTTAAAGAAAATATTTAGATCATTGTTTTAAACCCTTTAAAATTTTTTTTAAAATCCTCACTGAGGATGTGTTTTATTAACTTCAGAGAGAAAGGGAGGAAAAGAGAGGAAGAGAAGTTGATGTGAGAGAGAAATGTTGATTGGTTGCCTCCTGTACGTGCCCTGACTGGGGATCAAACCCGCAACCTTTTGGTGCTCAGGACAACACTCCAACCAAGCCGCTCGGCCAGGGCTAATTTTTTTTTTTAATTATTTATAAGTTACAGTTGACATTCACTATTATATTAGTTTCAGGTATATAACCCAGTGGTTAGACATTTATACAACTAACAAAGTGATTTCCCCAATAAGTCTAATTCACACATGACACCACACATAGTTATTATAGTATTATTGACTATATCCCCTATGCTGTGCTTTACATTCCTGTGGCTATTTTGTAAAAGCCAGTTCGTAATTCTTAATCCCTTCACTGTTTCATCCAAACCCCAAACCCCCTCCCATCTGGCAACCATCAGTTTGTTTTCTATATCTATAAGCTTATTTTGTTTGTTGGTTTATTTTGTTTTTTAGATTCTACATATAAGTGCAATTGTATGGTATTTGTCCTTGTCTGACTTATTTTGCTTAGCATAATACTCTCTATGTCCATTCATGTTATCACACATGGTAAGGTTTCATTCTTTTTTATGGCCAAGTAGTCTTCCATTTTATATTTTTATATATACATACATGTACACCACCATTTTTTTACCCATTGGTCTACTGATGGACGCTTAGGTTGCTTCCACATCTTGGCTACTGTAAATGATGCTGCAATGAAGATAGGGATGCATATATCTTTTTGAATCAGGTTTAGGATTTCTTTGAATAAAATAACCAGCAATGGAATTGTTGGGTAGTTTTGAGTTCTTCTTTTCTCATCTAAATTTAATATAGGAAGCTATAAAAATTTAGAATAGTTGTTCCCTACATGTTTTCCCCACCATAAAACATTTGTTGATGTCTGGAGAAAATTTTGGCTGACACAGCTGGGGCCAGAAATGATATTAGAATCAAATATATAGGGGTGGGGTTGCTGCTAAACACTCTCCATATGAAAGAAGCCTCCCACAACAAAGAATTATTCTTGCCAGTGTTGATAAACCAGAGTCTAGAGATAGAACACTTGGCATAAACAGGGCAAGTGTGTTTGTGGTGTAAATGTGTGTTGGGAAGTATGACTCATGGAAACTTCCCAGCTGAGTATAAAGAAATGAGTAGGGGACAGTTAGATGAATCAAGTGAGGGGTCATAAGAAGAGTAAACTTTTTGAGCAGGATTTTCCAAGATAAGAAAGACTAGCATGTTGCACTTGAGAAACTATATAGTTTAACAGATTTTTATCAGACTGGGTGGGATATTGGGAAGGAGATTGACACTGTTCGCTCGGGTCAGATTATGAAAGACCTTGCATCGAATGCCTGAGAGTTTGGCAGGAGACACAAAGTCCAGGTAGAATATTTGAAGGATTATAAGCAGGATGATGACACAATGAGAACTGACTTTTAAAATGATTACTGTAAGTAAAGGGCAGAGACTGTATTGAAGGAAAGCAAGATCAAGATCAAGAAAAAAGGAAAAGAGTCTATTGAAGTAAATTGTGTTAAAGAAGCTAACAGAGGTGGTAAAAGGGAGAGAACTGAAACTTTCACACATATTAAAACTATAAGATTAATATGAATTCATAGTCCTTCATGTGTGGTGTGTGTTGAAGTGAAGATAGAGTTAAGGACAACTCTCAGAGTTTGTACAAGGAAAACTACATATACAGTCATGACACTGGGTAAGACAGAGAACACAGAAAAAGAACAAAATATTCAGCAATATGATTCATCTGCTTTTAGTTATTTTTGTGTGGACACTCAAGTGGAAGTACGTAGTGTATAGTATGGTTAAAAAGTCTGGAGTTCATCAGAGAGATCAGGGCTAGAAATATGATATGTAAAACAGTAACTAAGAATGGCTAAAATCACAAATAAAAATAATTACATAGGAAAGTTGAGGAATACACTGTGGTGGAAACAACACTTATAGCATTGACAAAAAAAAAGGGGGGGAACCTTAAAGAGATTTGAAGAAGGGGAGGTCAAGGGGTAGGAAGAAAACCAGAGAAGAATGTGGACACAGAACTCAAAGGAGGAAAATTTAAAAGAGGAGTATGCTCGATAGTATCAAATGCTTCAGGCAAGTTGAATTAATAGAACTGTCAAGTATTCCTTAAATTCTGGGAGTACAATTTCCATGGCTGGCATATTCAAATCGTGGTAGGTTAAATGCAAGGTGAGAAATTGTCCAAGGTGTGCTAACATTGTTATAGGGGAAAACTAAAGGGTAGTGGTTCCACTGAAGAACATGGGAGTCAACCAAAGGAGATGAAAATTGAGCAGAAACTATTGCAAATCTTTCCTACATATATTAGCTTTTTATAACAAAACAATTTTAAGGCAAAATGTGACCTCCTGTCAAGAGCTAAGAGGAAAATATCTTATTTATCTAACTTATTTTTTAATTTTCATTTTTTTAAATCCTCACCCAAGGACATTTTTTATTTTTAATTTGAGAGAGAGAGAATGATCAGTTGCCTCCTGAATGTGATGTGCCTAGAGTGGGGATTGAACCCACAACCTAGGTATGTGCTCTGACCAGAAATAGAACCTGCAAACTTTTGGTGTGTGGGGTGCCACTGCAACCAACTGAGCCACCCAGCCAGGGCTTAATTTACATTTTTTAATTCTGTGTAAAAGTTGGCATTTTATGGTATTCCTTTTGGGGCTTTGCCAGAGAAAAGTCATTGGAAATAGATGATGCTCATTTAAATGTTCTATCCCTAGTTCCTCTTGGAGATATCCCATTGATTTTACTCCATTTCACACTGGAAAGGGATTGAAAAATGTGGAAAGCAAATTAATATATTTTCCTGTAACTTTTTAAAAAATTTATTAAGACTGGTTCAATAGCACCTAATTGCAATATCTCCACACCAGAATTCAACAGTTTTAATTTTAACCTTTTAAGAGTAAATACAAGTATAAAGAAAATGCCAGTGAGGCAGTTTAGCATCAATATGAATTTAACACAATGTGATCTACTGGTTTGATAAAACAAAAGTAGGAAAATTCAGTCTTCTCTCAGTTAACCATGCGTAGGTTGTTTGTTTTGAAGGTTATTGTCACAAATATTCATTTGCTCCAGCCAGCATCTGTGTGCTCCAGTCTTTCTTCATTGTTGGAATACGCTGCTGGACAAAAACAAAAAACAAAAACAGAAACAGTCATTATAATACTAATATAAATAAGTTAATTGGCAAGATAAATCAGTTCAGCATTTATGTTCTAAAGACAGTTATAATCAAATTTTGTATTATGGATAAAGTGTTCTTTCCTTGTGTGCGTGTCCTATACATTTAATATATTTGAAGCCATCAACTTTTGCCAGAAAATATAGCTGCTGTGAAAGATGGTGAGCTTGAAATTAGGTCATTATATGATTTGTCTGTACCCCGTGCAGGTCTGTGTGACTTGGGTAATGTGGCAATCTCTCTAGGTCTCATTATTCTCAGTTGTAAAACTGAGATCATGGATAATCTGAGGGGTTTTTTTGTGAAGTGAAAACTAGCATTCATGTAAAGTGCTTACCAAAATGCCTAGAACTTAATAAGACAACAATAAATTAAATTTCATCTGCTATGTTCTTCCCTTATCTTATAGTATGTCTGCTTTCCCCACAAACAGGATAGAAACAGCTTCAAAAATCTGCTGTGAATTATACTCCAGACTATAGGATTTTTAAAAAGCTCTACCTGTCCTTTATTCTGAGACTTTTCTCTGTCTCTTGGTATTTAGTTCTTGTTCTGTTGCCTGGTTCCTGCTTTCAGCCTCACTACCCAGTTTCATGAAATTAATGCTTCAGGTTTAATATCAGTTTGGTGATTCATCCCCAGTTGTCATCATTAAATCTGCTTCAGTTGATGCTGTGACCCTCATACCTGCCTTATCATCACTGCCAGGTTTAGATTCATGGGCTTCAGCCTGTGGGGCTCCAGGAGAGGAGTTTAAATAAGTGCATTACCAGTAACATTCTTTATTTATTTTATTTTTGTTATTTTAATCATTTTTTAACAATTGACATACAATATTACATTATTTTAGGTGTATACCCCCATGATTATAGACACAATATAAGTTACTAAGTGATCATCCTGATAAATCTAATACCCATTGACACCATACATAGTTATTAGAATATTATTAGCTATATTCCCTATGCTGTACTCTACATCCGCATGGCTCCTCTGCAATTTAATTCCCCTTTTTCCCCATCCTCCCAATCCTCCTCTCATCTGGGAACTGTCAAAATGTTCTCTGTATCTATTAGTCTGTTTCTGTTCTGCTTGTTATTTATTTTGTTTTTTAGATTTAATTATTGATATATATATATTTATTACCATTTTATTGTTCACAGTTTTAACGATTTTTTTTCTTGTAATAGTGATTTGGTGGTGATGAACTCCTTTAGGTTTTTCTTCTCTGGGAAACTCTTTATCTGTCCTTTGACAGATAAAGACAACTTTTCTGGGGAGAGTAATCTTGGTTGTGGGTCCTTGCTTTTCATTACCTTGAATATTCTTGCTAATCCCTTCTGGACTGCAAAGTTTCTGTTGAGAAATCTTCCGTTGAGTTGTGGGAACTCCCTTGTAGGAAACTAACTACTTTTATCTTATGTTTTTTAAGATTCTCTCTTTGTCTTTAACCTTTTGCATTTTAATTATGATGTGTCTTGTTGTATACCTTTTCAGGTTCATCTTGTGTGAGACTCCCTGCACTTCCTGGACTTGTATGTCTATTTCCTTCACCAAGTTGCAGAACTTTTCTGTTATTATTTTTTCAAATAGATTTTCAATTTCTTGTGTTCTTTCCCTTCTCCTTTTAGTACTCCCATGATGCAAATGTTTGTATGTTTCAAGTTGTCCCTGAGGCTCCTTACACTATCTTCATTCTTTTGGATTCTTTTTGCTATTCTACTTTGGTGTTTTCTTCTTCCTTATCATCCTAATTTCTGATCTGATCTTCTGTTTCATCTACTCCTCTGTTGATTCTCTATTATGTATTTTTCATTTCAACTAATATATTCTTCGTTTCTGACTTTTTTATATTTTCTAGTTCTGTTTTTATGTTTCCTATCTTTTTGTTGAAGTTCTCACTGAGTTCATTAAGTATCCTTCTAACCAGTGTTTTGAACTGCATCTGGAAGATTTCTTGTGTCCATTTTGTTTAGTTCTTTCCCTGGATTTTTGTTCTGTTCATTCGTTTGGGACTCTTTTTTTGGTCTTCTCATTTTGGCAGCTTCCCTGTGTTGGTTTCTATGTATTAGGTAGAGCTACTACATCTCTGGACTTGGTAAAGTGACCTTATGTAGTAGGTGTTCTGTAGGGTCCAGTCTCACAACCTCCCCAATAACCTGAGCTGGGCACTTCAGGTATGACTCCATGTGAGCTTTGTGTACCCTCCTGTTGTAGTTGAGACTTGGTTGTTGTTGGCACATCAGTGGGAGGTAATTAACCCCAGGCCAATAGATTGCAAGGACTGGTTGCAACCATGGACCACTGACCACTGTGGAGGATCAGTTGTACAGGGACCCACCTAATGAGCCAGACTTACTTCAGCAGGGCTCTGGTGTCCACTGAGTCCACCCCTTGAGCATGTCACTTGGGGAGGTTTGTTGGGTGGTGTTTTGATAGAGTCTGAAACTGTACACCAGGTGTGCTGGCTCTGGGGCCTCCCAAGAGGTGCAGGACAAGGTTAACCCCTGCCTGTGTTCTTCCTGGGGATCATCTGGCATGAGCTACAAAGCAATCTGTAGATGGTTGCTACTTTTGCTGGGCTTGGAGGTGCCCTGATGAAGCCAGGCTATGAGCCAAGCCTAGTTGCTACTAGTGCCAGGCTTGGGGCCACTTAGCGAGAGGTGTTGAGCTCACTGAGGCCAAATGCTGCTTACTTAAGAGATTTTATGAAAGTCTGAAGCGTAAGGCAGACAGACCATTCTAATGAAAAAGCCACTGAAACAGCTTAAGTGGCCCCGCAAGTTGGGTTGTGTAGGGTCTCGGGGAATCACCTGGGCAAGGTGAAGAGTGTGAGTCAGGTTGATGGAGACTCAGATATGGCACTCTCCAGCCAACCCTGTGTGTGTGTCTATGTCGTGGGGTGCTCAGAAAAGAAACAATGGCCTCTGTCAGCAATTTTTCTGTAGCAGAAAGCTACCTTTCCAGTTCTCACCATTTTGCTAGAGAATTCAGTTTTCCCCCATATGTCCCTGGTTCCTTTCAAGATACTGTCCCAGCTGGAGCTCAGAGGGAGTGAGTCAGAGTAATTCTATGTGTGGGTCCTTTAAGAGGAACTGACTGGGGCTCTAGAAACCCTCACTCAGCCACACTCCCTGCTGGATTTTGCAGACAGAAGTTCAGAGGACTTCTCTTCTTGGCACTGAAACCCTGGTATGAGGGGCCTGGTGTGGGTTTGGGATCCCTTGCTCCTCAGGGGGGACCTCCATAGCCAAGATAGCCCTTTCATTTTTATCCACCACATGTTGGTGTGGGACTACCTTGTCCAATTCTCCGTCCCTCCTACCAGTCTCAATGTAGCTTCTTCTTTAAATCCCTAGTTGTAGGACTTCCCTTCAGCTGTATCTTAGGCAGTTCTGAATGCTGATTTTTCTGTAGTTTAGTTCTAAATTTCATGTGTCATTGAGGTGCTTTAATGCAACTTTCACCTATAAAAAAGGTGTCTCATTGTATTGACTTGCTTAATATGTGAATTTTCGGGAATATTGTACCTACTCGTTAGGCATCTCTCAGACCACCACCTCCATTGCAGTTCATGGTGCCTCTGTATTATTCATAACCTTATGAAGGGTGCTGATTAATAGAAGAAACTTCGAAGAGGACATATTCATTTTGCCTTCTCAATAAATATTTATTGTGCAATTTATATTATGCCAGGGGTGCTGGATAGTAGTTTATTGGTTCTTAGCTCCACACTTGCTCATCTATTCTCTGTACTACTAAAACTACAAGACTGCAGACAGCCTTTCTCAGACTTCTTCTCCAGCCTAGTTTTGGCTAAGCTTTGCCGATGAATGCACTGGCCAGAGTGTGGATGGTAGAAGGAATAGAGATTACATTTTGCTTTAGGTTTCAGCAGGAACATACTAGTCATATTTGAAGAATTAAAAACAGCCCAGTGTTGCTGGAGTAGAGAATGAGTGAAAAGAAAGAGGTACACAAAGAAGGCAGGTAGCTAAGTAGAAAGAAAATTATGAATACAGGTTAAAGGGCATGTTGAGAATGACTCTTGTATCATTCAAAGTGTGCTAGGAAGCCATTAGAAGGTTTGGAACATAGGGCTGATATGAATTTTTGTTGTCTTTTTTTGCATTAAGAGCAATTTTTTTGTATGTCTTTTTTGCATTAAGAGCAATTAGCGGTTTTGTTAAAAATAATCTGTGGAGATGTGGAAGCAAGAGCATATCAAGGAGATCATGTTGGAGGTTGTATCAGTCATGTTGGCTAATAACACATGCAAAGTGTGCTGTGATTTGGGGCAACTCTGGGTAGCATCACAGGTTGTCTGAGTTTCAGAGCATCTCCACAATACCAAAAGAAAAAAAAGAGATCTTGAAAGTCAGCAATGGCAATGAAATGACTTCATTTGAAAATGAAACAAATCATATCTGCATATATTTCACTTACCAAGGCAAATCACATGGGCATAGCTAATGTATATAAAAATATGGGAGAACCAGATACTGGTTAACAACAACAATAACAACCAAAACCTTACAAAGAGGGTATTTCACTGATACAGAGGAAAGATAATTATAGTGATCAGATTTGAGGTATGTTTTGGATGCAATTTTTTTTTTTATTCCTGTCATCATGAAACAGTTGTCTGCTTCTTCCATCACTTTTTTTTTTACGAGTTTCAAGTGTACAGCATGGTGATTAGACAATCATATACTTTACAAAGTATTTTCCCTAATATTTCAGTACCTACCTGGCACTGCACATAGCTATTTAGATGGTAGATTGAAAAAGATATGCTGATGAATTGGAGATGTGATCTTAGAAAAATAAAATAGTCAAGGATGATTACAGAGTTCAATATGGTTATAAACAGAGTGGCTTTTTACTGTGACAGGGAACCTTGAGGAATTGCAAGTTTGGATATGTCAAATTTGAGGTAACAGGTATTCAAGTAGAGTTCAGCACACAGAGGAAAAGATCAGGCTTGAAACATAAATTTGGGAATCGACAACAGGAGGGGATATTAAAACAAACCAAAAAAAGAGGATGAAAACTATAGGACCAGGTAAGTAACTGGATATGACAGGTAAGTGGAAAAGAGATGTTGAAAATGACAGGATTTTTGGTAGCTATCAGATAAGATAGTTGGAAAATTTCCAATAGGCCACAGGGCAGGTGTCCTTATCAATATGGTTTCATAAAAACGTAGAGTAATTAGATGATTTGAAACAACTGTGATACATTGTAGCACTTGAGACTTCAAGAGAAATAAATAGAAGAAAATGAATAAAAACTAGGAAAGCTGATATAAACCATCTTCACACTCTATTTGCAAAGATTCCGGGACAACAAAAAGGATCACAAAAAAGATTGGGAATAGACACAGTTATTTCTTTTATTTTAGCTGTAAATTTGCTTAATCAGATTTTTTTAAGCCAAATTCATCTTGGAAGGCAAGCATTCATCAGATACTTCGCCACTTAATATTTTTTATGTGCATCAGCTTTCTTGGAGAGTTGAAAAGTTGAGAAAATGCCAATATAATGCACTTTAATAAAAACGTAGACACCATCTTTCCACATACATACACAAATAGCAAAGTAAGCATATCCAAGTCACTATATTTCCAAGAATCAATATTGTTTCAGAGAAATATCACTTAAATTTTATGTCCCTGTTTATGCAACTAAAACTAAGCTGTATTTGAATTGCACATTTAGAAAAATCTCAGTCACTTTTGCTGTGGCAATAGACTGAACTAAAAGTCCATTCCATTGGATTCTATATAAATTCTGTGAGTTGATAACAAAATCAGTACATCAGTACACAGTGTGAATGAACATGAATAAGAAATGTTCATACCTCTCAGTGACACTTGTCTCTCCTTTGCTGCAATGTAACAAGTAATAGCTTCAAAATGTCCTCCATTTTTTAAAAGTAAACCATCACTATCATTTTAATGTATGTTTTCATCTGTAATAAGCCTTTGAAAAATCACTTGAATAGCCAACAGGAACATACCTTTTGTAATACATTTATTGTAATCTTTCATTAGCAATTCCTATGCCTTAGATTATAAAGCAAAGCGACAAAATCAGTCATAAATATAAACTCAGTTTACAGAACAGAGGAAACACACCTCAAGTAGATTTATCAGAAATGCATTCAAAATATACTATTGCCATTAAAACTGAGACAAAATTACTTTTTAAAATTGTATTAATTTTTACTAGTTGGCATGTTTTTAATTTGTTTATTTGCAAACTTGGAGCTATCACTGAAAAAAAATTTCCTCTCTCTATTTTCAAAGGATTTTCTGGGATGAGACTGTCAAGTTGATTTTTACCTGTGTATATACATATATAAAGATGCAGAAACAATCTGCTCTAAGAACAGGAAAAGTTAACCTTGAATATTAGCAAGCCATTTACTGTATTATGATGTTGCAATATCATTTAAAGAATTGTCTCCATTTGGAACAATATATTGCTCAGTTGGGATGCTGTGGTCAACCAGGGCATATAATGCATCTAAATATTGTTACTTTTAAAAATGTTTCCATTTTTTTCATTGAAGTCTGCATCCATTAGAAGTTAGCAGGAAAATACATACTACCTGCTGTTTAAGAAGCATAAATTGCCTTGACTTGCTTTTCTATGACAAATAAATAAGAAAAAAAAGTAAAATAGGCCAATTATAAATAAAAAAGAGATTAAATGACTACATAACATAAAGGAAATTCAAATCATCTGTGGAAAGTAAATGTGAATTTTTTTTACTATGCTTTACTATAGAGAATACTTCTTTACATTAAAATACAAATAGTAGACAAATCTAGAAAATTCTACAAGAAAAACTCTACTATTCCCAACATAATAATTAAACAAAAATAGACTTTTAAAAAAACTCTTAAGTGTTTCTTGGCTAAGCAATGCAAATGTAATTTACTTCTGACCAAGTGCAAATCCAAACAGTGTTACTTAATATCATAAATTTCTTTTCAATTAATATTCTATAACTATTTTTAAGGCTGTGTTAAAGAACAATAGATTGAGTTAAAAATATATTTCTAATGGATTTAAATCCTTTTTTGAAAACAATGTGTGTATTAATCAACTAAACAATATATTCTTTGCCCCTTAGAGAAACTGTTTTGGTTCTTACAAAATAATTTAGTAATAAATCAGTTTGTATGCATTATAAAGTTTTCATACATTGTTTTCATTTGATCTATGAGCCACTGTAAGTGGCTTCAAGTAAGAAAGCATGGTAAGAGACATTCTGGGTAAGTCAGAAAAACAAAGCAGGACCTGCCTTTGTCACCGGAAGACAGTATGCGGAAAGGATTTTCCCAAGGCAAAGGTAGAGCTGGAAGTGTCATTTCCTAAGTGAATCTATGAGTGCAGCAAGTTAAGTCATCAGTTGCAGTTTGGAGGGACAAGAACACACTGCAGCCTAGGAAGCAATGGCTGGGCAAGGCCGTGGGATCGAACGTCAGAACATTCTGAGAGTAAGTTCTGGGTTCATTTCTCACAAGTTGTGTGGTCTTCTAGCCTCTAGACCTCAGTTTTTTTCTCTGCAAAGTGGGTTTAAAATTGCACTCAAGCCACAGAGTTGTTGACTGGATTACATGCGGTTGTATGTGTTAAACAAGAATCGTCATGCCTGGCACAGAGAAAACATCGGATGTATACTTGCGGTGTTGGTTATTATTACATTCCTCATCATCATTACACCCTAGGATAAAAAAGAGACCAGGACGCAGAGAATTGCTAAGATTTTTAAGGAATGATAAAATAGGGCAGTTCAGGAGTCTTTTGGTGAGCTCTGCGCACGAAGCAGATGTTTCTGCATGCGGACCTCAGCATGTGGTACCAGAGCGGGACAGCTCTGCGAAGGTACCGCTCCAGGCTAAAAATGAATCAGGAGGAACACACGTAGCCCCAAACTGTCATCCACGTTATCCAGATAAAACTGGTCATTAAATACAAATCCTTTTGAGTCATTTGCTGACCATCCTGTGCCAGAAAAGCTGTACGATTTAGATATTGGCCAAAAATATGACATCAAAACAAGGCACTACAGGGAAAGCATGGGAAAGAATAATGCAGAGACAGCAGTGGTGCCGTTAGTGCCTCGCTCTGTAGCAATCTAGCCGGCATTCTTCCACTGAAGCTAGAAGAATGTAGATGAGCCATTTTATATTTAGCTGTGCTAAAATATAAAATGGCTCATCCAGCTTCTCCAAGAAGGAGGTGTAAAGACCAACCGTTAATATGCTCAGAAATGTAACAAGTACTGAAGTCATATGGGTGGACTTAAAAGTTTCCTAAAAAGTGGAGTATCAGCAGTGAGATGGGTGGTAGCCAGTTAACTAAAATTTGTTTACCTGAGAAAGCATATGGGGACACTACTAGTGGGGTGGGTAGAGAAAAGTGTTGCAAAGGAGCTCCCTATGAAATCTCCTGGCACTGTGCTGTAGTTATTAAACGCTAGAGGCCAAAACAGCAGGGAGCAGAGTGGCTTTCTTTAAATAGTTAATTAAATCATGCCATGCCCATGCCGTTTTCTGCTCAAAAGCTTTCAAAGCCTTCTCCTTTCATTTACAAAGAAAATTCTACTTCTTACAATGGGCCTGAATGATCTTAAATAAGTTGATCTGGTTAACCTTTTCTGACCTCATCTGTTATAGATTGTTTCATGGTTGGCTTCTTTTCAATCTTCGGGTCTCAGCGTGAATTCCACCTTTTTGAGACATTCTCTCGCTGACAATCACTCTTCATTACTTTGACTGGCCAGTACCCATGCCCTACTGGTTGTTTCATATTTTGGATATCACACTTACTCTATTATATATATCAAAAAAGTACTTCAAGGACTACTCAAGTAACAGAATCATTGAATAGATTACATGAGACAGTTTATGTTAAGCAACTATAACCATGCCTGGCATAGAGAAAAAAATGTATATATACTTGTAGTGGTTATTATGATAATGTTATGATTATATTACATGTTAATTATTTAATTCCATAATAATCATCATTATAAATAATATCACCATTATGCATCTTTATCATCAAATGAGAACAGGCCAAAAAGAAGCTGTGACAAAACAGGGCAGTTCAGGGAACCAAGGTGGCAAACTCTGCGCATGAAGCAGATGTTTCTATCATGCAGACTCTGTTAATTTCCTTTATAGTATTTATCACTGTCAAAAATCATCCTTGTTAACTTGATTTTCTTTTTCTCTATCCCTTCCTTAGCTCACAGGTAGTTCCCATGAGGGCAGGAACTTTTCTTGTACAACCTCTGTAACTCTGTGAAGTAGCTTTTAGACATGTAATACAGTAATATACCACATATTTATATATAGTTAAATCATGGTGTTATATTGAAGTATTTAACAATCGATATGACCTGATCACCAGCCAATAAGAAGGGAAACTGCCATATTGAGGAAGCAGGATTCTGAAGACCCCTGTTCATCAAACATAACCCCTTAGTTGCTAAATTGTGGGAATTTATAGGTCTGAAAGCAATGATAGCCTGAATTGTTGAATGGTGGAGATGGGGTTCTTAGGATGAATATTACAAGTATCTAGCATTTTACTAACCAATACAGATCTCTTAGTTATCAGTTGCTATGTAATAAACTACCAAAAATTTACTAGTTTAAAATCACCTATATTTATTATCTCAGGGCCTGTGGGTTAGAAGTCTAGGTATGGCATAACTGAGTTCTCTGTTCAGAGTCTAGCAAAGATTCATTTAAAGATTTTGGTTAGACTGTTTTCTATTCTTGAGTCAGGGTTTTATTACAAGCTTATTTTTGTTATTGAGAAAAATCTAATTCTTTTGGGCATAGGATTGATGTGCCCATTTTCTTGCTTTATCCACTGCCATTAGCCCCTTAAAGACTCTCATAGTTGCTTGTGATGTAGTGATTTCACTAGTCCTCTTACATGCCTTCTCACAACGCAACGGTTTGCTTTTAGGACAACAGGAGGATTGCTGATCTCAGAGAAAACCTAAAAACTCTCTTCTAAAAAGCTCACCCTGGTAGGTCAGGTCAATCTGGGCCAATCTCTCTTTTGAATAACTCAAAATCAAACTGATTAACGACTTAATTGCATTTTCACAACCCCTTCAGCACTGCATATAATGTAAATTAATCACAGGAGTGAGACCAGCCATAGTCACAAGTTCCATCCAGGTTCAAAAGGAAAGTCTTCCACTGGGCATGTGCCCCAGGCTTGTGGCTCCTGGGCACCATCTTCAAATTCTTCTTACTTCAATAGTTCTACTAGGAAGAACTGGCCTGTCATAAGCCATGAACCTCATCATTCAATAACATTTTTTGACCCTTGGATATAACTTACAGACATGAATTAGTTTGCTGCCTTTGAGCTTAGGAGTCCAACAACTAAAGAGATAATGAGCTTGGCTTGGGGGTCCAGGAAAAGTAAGTTCAACAATATGGAAAAATCTTTCTAATGATGCGTGTACAGGGATAAGAGCTTCTCTGTGAAAACTCATAGCCATTCAATTACCATTCTTTATTTAATTTTAGACTTGAAGAACAGCTAAAACTGCATACAAATAAGTGAGCATTTGTAAAGGATTTTTATATACCGCAGGTATAAACATAATCTCCAAATAAATAGCATGTCTTTGCTTGAAATGTATTACAATATTTGTATAAAGTTGCATTTGATATCAAGTCACTTTAAACAATTGACCAGTTGTGTATTTATGCCCTGATCTAGGAAAAGCCTGTTTTTAAAATGGAAACAAATGGATACTTCACAGAAACACGAAGGGTTAGCAGACTTCTGAGTTGATTTTGGGCACAAAGCCTTTGATGTCCTTGATCAAATTATGTAACATTTTAGGATTTGCACTTCTGTCTATTAAGGAAAGAAGGTGGTATTTGGCCTCCCACCATTAACAATCAAAAACGAGAGGAAAAAAACCCAAACATTTGAAGCAACTATTTTCAGCCGGTAGACAGTAGCAGAGGAAGCTGGTGATCCTTGAGAGAAGAGAAACAAATGAAATGCTACTACCATGCCCCTGGCTTTCTGCCTGGGGGTGATTTCCTGATGACAATGTAGGAAGGTGAGATCTAAATAAAGAGAGCCATGGGTGAGGAGTCAGAGATAAAAGGAGACAAAAGGCAGCTAAATTTTGCACGGCAAAGTACTGGAGAGAGCTGGCCACATACATAAAGAGTTCTAGAAATCTGCGTTGGGACTCCCTTGGGTCTTATCTAGTGTGTCACAAACGTATGTTCATGAGACAGCCTTTCCTATAAGCCAGCCGCTCAACTGCTCAGCTCGCTACCTGCGGAGCAGCCGGCACCAAGGAATAGACGGGAGTCACACACGGTAACTACGTTACTCACTCAGCTTTAATTGACTGCAGGTTCACTCAAAGCAGAATATCAACATATATTCATATCTCACACTCTAACAATCTAAGAGAAACATAACACACACACACACACACACACACACACACACACACACACTCAGAGCACTCAATGGGGGATAATGAACATGAGCCCCAGAGTCTCAGTCTGCAGGTCCAGGAGACAGCACAGTGGACAAAGGAGTTGTCAATGTCTTGCAAGAAAGGATACCTGGAGCCAGGTGGGCAGCGGGGAAGACAAAGTCCTCCCTCCAGCAGAGCAGAACCTCAGGTGGCCGATGCAGAGCGAGATCAGCGTGGCGCGGAGCCACACTCTGGTGTGTGGAACTCGGCTGTCTCAGCAGTGGTCTGGAGTCTGCCTCACTTATACCTTGAAAGTGGGGTACTCCACCCCTCTTGGTCTTTTTGATAAATGTCTTGGCACCCCTGAGGCCAAGTGTGGATTTTCCCCAGGGACCTACCTATGGGTGGTCCCATTCTACAGACACCGCTGTTCTGTTCACATGCACAGATATCTTGGGTGTGTTTCCTTGCCAGATGTGTCTAGCACAGCTTAGGTAGTTTCCCTCTTGAACCAATCTATTGTGACTGGCTGGCAGTCATTTTGGTTCACATGAGTGACTCCACTTTGTTTGACATACTTTACACTGCCTTGACCGGACCAATGCCATTCTGTTTGCCCTACTCTCCATGTAGGGATCAATCTCCATATAGGCATGCATATGGGGGAATGATCCGTGGTCAGGGAAAGTATGCCAGGGTGCTATAAGTGGAACAATTTTCTCAGTTTCCCAAAGGTTAGGAGAAATTTAATTTCCAACCAATCAGAATGGATTAACCTCATTGGAAACATGTGACAGCAAATAAAAGCCACTCAAAGGGGTTGTGTCTTAGCTGCAGGGATAAAGTAGCCACAGTATGAAGGTTGCTAAAGAACAGCCCTAAGAAAGCTTAAAAACAGTGGTCGAAAGGATCAGCCAGACCAGACTGGTTAAACAGGCAAAGGAGGCTCTTCAAGACTGTTCCAATAAAGGACAGAAATTGAACTAATTCCAATGAAACAAAAGGCAGGAGAGTTTTAAGTACTGAGGTGAACAGGTGGAAAAGAACGTAAGGACATTGGTGGGGAGGCTGGTCAATGTGATGGGCTCATGTGTGTTTGTTAATTGGCGCTTATTGAAGCAAGATTCCTACCCTCCCATGGAGACCCAGAGCTAGGGGCACTCATTTTTCTTGGTCATTACTTTCTAAAGAGATAGTTTTCAGCTACTTGAGAAAGACATTCCTGGATTATAGAAAATTTACACCTCAAAGGGACAGAGAAAAAAATTTGCAATTGTAACTTTTCTAAAGTAAATGTTCTAAAAAAAAAAAAAAGAGGTCAGGGACCTGTCTAAATTTAGTCAAGCTAATGAAATATTAAGGCAGTCTCTGACAGTTGTCAAAACAAATTACCTATTCTGTGAAGGAAAACTATCCTGCTCTACCCTACGGATTTCAGAAACTTGACTAATTAGTGCGTGCTCTCTCTCTCTCTCTCTCTCTCTATATATATATATATATACACACACACACACACACATATGTGTATATATATATAAACTTTTTTAAGCACTGTGGTAGATGTATCTCATATATATATATATAATCTTTTTATCTCTTTCTCTATATATCTTTTTTAAGCACTGTGGTAGATGTATGTTATTTTTGTCTGCTCTGCACCTTTTCCTTTGGAAGTTTATCTAGATTTGTCAGAAGGGTTGGCATGTGGCCCAGGCTGGACATTTAGAGGCCCTCATCCTTCCGGACGTAACAGTTGGCGATGAGAAGAACAGAGACCAATAAGTACTCTTTGGGATCATTTTTTAAGGAGAGGTTGAATGAAGTGGGGCGGGGGAGAGTGCAAAGGGTAATATCTGTGCCCCTGTTTCCAGTTGTATGAGTTCACCTCTGGAATTTATAATTTAATGAGCCGATGAATTGTCTCTTTAGCTTAAACTAGTTTGAGTTAGGTTTCTGTTCTTTTTAACCAAATGATTCTGATTATTAAGTGCCTTTCGGGTTTAAGATCACCACTGGTGAGACCTGAAGAATTCCCTTCTCTGGTTTTCCTTCTCCTTCCTGAACCTATCAATCATTCCTATTCCAATCATTTGATCCCCTCCCACTTCCCCTTCCATGTGTATTAGTTGAGGTAAAACTATGTGCTGTAAAAATCAATCCCAAATTTCCAGCGACTTAACCCAATAAAAGTATACATGATATAAGTTAGAGTCTGATAAGGGTGATCTGGGCCAGCGAACGGCTGCCAAGCTATGACTATATCACCTGCTTCAGAGTTTTCTGTATCCAGCCAGTGGACAGGAAATGAAAAAGCGGTTTGAGGGTAAAGTTTTAATTAGCCAGCCATCAAATGATATCTCTAAGTTCACTTATATTCATTTACCCAGGACTTAATGGCATGGCCTGCAAAGTTGTCTTGTAGATACAGTTAAGCTGCTTGCCTAGGGATAAGAGAAAAGACAGTTGAGTGAACAGATTGCAGCTTCTCCCATACCAGGGTAATGACTCTGTACTAAAGAAAAAGGTTCAGTGCATGTACACCCTTAAAAAATGGCACTAACTTATGCTACAATGAGGATGTTCAAGAACCTAAACAAACAAACAAATGCCCAAACAAACCTAGCTTCTATTTTTACTCAATGATCTGCAGTTCTTTCTGAACATCTAGCCTCTGGAGCATAGAATGAAAAAATAAATGAAGAAGTGTCTACTTTGTTTTAAAGCTTAGCCTGATCTGATAATTTAAATAGACTCCATGGTAGAGTTCAGTCTTTCCTGGAAAACATTTTTCAGAGTGTTAGGTAGTGGGACACTCCCTTCCCCTGCTTCTCTCCTTCATGTGAGGTCTGGTGCGTAGGTGGAGGTTTATAGGGCTAAGTGACCTTGTGTTAGAAGAGGAGCCTCTAGTCTTTTTTTTTTTTAAATCAGACCTGGTATTCGCTAACTGTTGAAACAAACTCATGTGCACCTGGGTAATCAGAACCTTTGTATCCCCTGATATGCAAGTCTCTAGCTGGCGAAGTCATTATTACTATGATGACAATGACCTTGACAGCACCCTGGCACCCTCTCACCTTGACTTCTGCTGATTGGAGAACCTTAAGCGTTTGCCAGATTCTCTATCTGTCATAATAGCCTGGAGATCCTCCCATAGACTCTGGCAGGGGAAGGAAGCACTTTACTTTCCCACAGATACCTCTTTGCAGGCCATTGGCTCTCAATTTATCCATGTGACATGGGAATTGATGGTGAGTTGGGAAAGTTTCAACTTTCGGTCCTTTATACTACCAGTTGCCTTGATCTGTCAACACCTCACATTGCTATAGGAATTTGTTGAGATGGTCTTCTCCTTGAATCTTCACCAGAGAGTGGGGACACTCTGCCCTCCTTCTTGGTGGTGCCTGGAGACAGGACATACTCATGCTTGTCTTCCTCTTACATGTCGCTTTTCTTGTTCTCTTTTCAACATCCCAGTGTTAGAAGAGGAACTCTTTTACTTCCTCAATATCATATAATTTCTATATCATAAAACTAACCTGGCTCTTCAAGGTAGATGAAAGATAATTTCTATGCTAGAGGGGAACTCTTTATTCTACATCTTTCTGTCTCTGTTTCAGCAAGATACAGAAGGAACAAAGCAATTTTGCAAATCCTCTCTCAAGAACATAGAATGGAGAAAACACTATCATTTCAAGGTATAACATTGATAGTGGCAAAACTATCATCTCAATAGCCCTGGGTTACATATCTGAAGTGAAGCATTATATTGGTCCTTCACCAAGATTCCCTTCTATATCAATGCCCAAGTTTTTACTTCTCCCCAAAGCACACCTCAACTGCCATGCCCCAGGGAGACGGATGCTTTGGGAAGGCCATTGAAAGCCTGTGCATGGGAAAGCAAAAGGGGCAAATCATGAATACTATTCAAAATAGTATTGCTTTTATGAATGTCTTCATGTTCCTCTGAGTAGAACTATAAGATAAAGCATCTTTGCTTCTGCAATTAGGTGACCAACTATCTTGATTTGCTTGACTAAGGGTTTCCTTAGAATGCGAGACTTTCCTGGGTAAACTGAACCAGTTGTTCACCCCACCTAAAGGTGTTGAGCAACTCTGAGGATATTATTGTCTTAATATGCTGACTGTCTCTTGCCCTGACTGGTGTCGCTCAGTGGATTGAGCGCTGGCCTGCAAACTGAAAGTTTGCTGGTTCAATTCCCAGTCAAGGCACATGCCTGGGTTGTATAGGCCAGGTCCCCAGTTGGGGGCATGTGAAAGGCAATTGATTGATGTTTCTCTCCCTCTCTTTCTCTCACCCTCCCCCTCTCTCTAAAAATAAATAAATAAAATATTTTTAAAAATACGTTATAGTCTTATAGCTTTACTCGACTTGAAAAACCTTTTGTTTCTACAAAAGGAGAGAGATTAGATGAGAAGACATGATAAGGGGGTGGCCACATCTTAGTTAAAATAGTTAATTTACTTTTTATTAGTAAACGTTTTAATCACCCTTCTTCTGGCCAGTGCCACAATGACAAGTGTCTAACCCTTTTTTCAACAAGTAAACTGCTTTATTTTGTTCAGTAAACTGCTAGTTTAGGTTCTTAAATTTGTTTTAAAACACTTGCTCTTTACTCATTTAGTCAACACATATTTCCTATTGTGATTCACTTGTAAAATAATTTCTATTACAAAGAATTTATATATTTTGGTAATGTTTGCATTTTATGTTTGTTCTACTAAGTTTTATATTACCTTCCTGATGATTGATTTATGGTTATAGCTTCCTGGACAATGACAGATAGAGGCCAATCCAGCATTTTAAATTAAGCTATTTATATTCTCCTAGATGTTGTAACAGTGTATATCTTTCCTTAAAGAGTGACTATAATGCCACTACCTAATAATTATTTTGTATATATGTAATCATTTTAATACTTGGTCATATGTTTCTGTCATTCCTTGTCCCCTTTTCTTTTTTTTTAAAACTGGAATGAGCCTTGTTGGATGTCTTAACCAATATCAATATAATCTAGATACCATGGAAAACTCCAAAATTCCTGCACTCCACCAAAGATCTGAGGAATCAGAATCTTTGAAATAAAAAGCAACCTTAGTAACCCCCTTATGCACCTTAGTATTTGAGGACCACGGGACTGCTGTACAAATAACTAAGACCTACCATACATCTGTCAGTGATGCTAGTTAACCACATGCCAGAATGCAGTTTTACCCTAACTGCAGTCCTAGTCTGAGTGTGCACTAATCTAATAACATAATCTCTCTGATACATACTTTATTCTTCTACTATATGGAAATAAAACCTATTCTGTACAGTCAATGAGAGCCGCGTATGTAGAAGACAATATTTTCAAGTGCACAAAAAAGTAACTTTATTTTCTCATAACTGAACTTAATTTCTATCTTGAGCTCCAGTTGCATCCAGGATCAGATTCTGCAATTAATTCATTCCAGGAAACCGACATGGTGCAATCATTTTGAGCTTAAAATCAAATGCAGAGTTGTTTTTTCCTACCCTCCTTATCCCTGGAGTTGGTTCTAAGAGTCAGGGCTTATGAAAAAATCTGCATTATAGGTTAGGGAGGCAACTCCACTTCTTGGTCTTGACTGTCCTGTGCTGGTAGCCAGGGAGACACACAATTGTTTGGCTCCTTCTTCCAGAGGCATATGTTTCAGTGGCCTCTTGCCACACAGCCCAAGCTACTGTTTGTGAATGCACATCTCCTTTGAGTTAAAGATTCATTAATTTATGTCATTCTCCTGGCTCCAGGTAAGATTAAATTGTTTTCCTGAGCCTTGCCGAGACAGAGAGAGACTGAGCCTTCATTATATATTTTCTGCCACTGAAATCCCAGGCACTCATCTTGGTTCAGCTGATCCCTACATCCTGGTGACCCAGGCATCTCTGCTGGCCGGTCAGGGCTCAGCTGAAAAGTGGGCCTCCAGAACCCTCTACTCCTGTTTCTCCAATTTAAAGGTGGCATATCCAACCTCTGTTGCAGCACTTCTACATCAATAGCCAAGCGGCTAAACTCTCTTTTTCTTTCCTTTCAATTCCCATTTTTTCTTCCTGGCTCAGACACATAGAATTGGAGCGGTGAGTGGTAGGGAGGTAGAGAGAGTGCCAGAGAAATTAAAAAGGTGGTTTTTGTTGCTGTTGTTTGATTTTTGTTTTTTCCAACTTTTACCTAGATTGGGAGTTTTTAAAACCTAAATGGCAATAATTGACCATTAATTATCTGCACCTTTGAATGATAACTGCCCCCTGGAGAAAGAGCAACCTGGCTACTCATTTGCAAAGGGAGGATTGTCTTGGGTTAATATTAGGTCCAGGTTAAAGGACGATTGCACAGAGAAATGAAAACACTTTATAGTACTTTTTGCACATGTAAAGTAGTTAGCAAAGAGCTAAGTCTTAAGAGCTACTGGGTAATTTGTTAATTGTTACAATCATATTTTTTATGAAGCTCTATTTAAAATTCATTATATGCGAGATCTCATTTAAAACTCTCAACATCTCCATGAGATAGAAATTATCACCCCCATTTTACTGGTGAGGAAACAGCTTAAGGAAATTCAATGAAATGCTCAGGGACACATAGCCAGCAAGTGATAAAACCAAGTCTCAACTCCAAGTCTGTCTTAGAATCTAGCCCCTGTTCTTAACCACGTCATTATCCTGTTCCTACCTTTCCATTTCTTTTCTCATTCTAGGGCTGACAGCACACTTGATCTTTTCCTATAACATGGTGTGAGACAGATGTAAAAATAGGAATGAGAGTGATATCTCTGTGTGATGCTAGACACATACAAGAATGCAGTGTTTCTGAAAACCAAAAATTGAAAACAAAAGGTAAATGCAAATATAAGTATGAGTTCCTGCGATTATCAAAAGTACAAATGCTCTGAAAATTTCATTTTGTTTCTTTAGCATCCATAATGCTTCTGGATTTTCACATGAGATGCTTTCTCAGGAGATGTGGTTTCACATTTTCCTTAGGCCAAGTTTGCCAATGAATTTGTTGCTTTTAGGTTTCTTTTTTTAACCTTAAACATCAACCCTTAAGCAAAGAAACAAACGAAGAAAAGGTATCTTGATCTAGTACATTTCACTGAAACTTTAGTTGAGCCATCCTGTCTCTTGGAATTAGTGAATTTGAGTTTTGAGTATATCAGAACTTTTCCTGGTTATCAGTAAGTGTGAAGAGCTAATTTTATCTCTACAACTCTAATTTATTTTGTCTTATTTTAACTTTGCTTCTGACTCAGTATTATTTGGCAAATGAGCAGTGAAAGTCTGAGTTGAATAATAAAAAAGAGCTGAGGTATTTTGGCTTAACTCTGAGGGGAAGATTCCCCCTCTGCAGTATGTCTGGCCCTACAAATTATTTTATTTGTGTCTGGATTCAAGAGAATTAAAAACAACTCTCTGAAGTTTTGAGGAGAAAAACCTAATGACATAAACTAGAAAATAAACAAACTGAAATATTTCTTGAAATTTCCAATATTGGGGGGATGATAATGTAGAATTATGTTTATGTGTACATTTTTATTCATATTATGCTAACATCACGTTAAATTTGTTGATCACTACAAATAAATGAGCCAAGTATAGTACATTAAATTTAGTAAAGCAATTAGATTTTGTGGAAGTTCAATTGTTATTAGAATTGGAGTCAAATTTGTTATGATGAGTTAAGCTGGTGTTCTATAAGGACTGACTCTATGCTCAGCTGTATCCAAGTATAGCTTCATACATTCTGGGTATTTTCCTCCTTTGATAAAAAGGCCACAATATTTATTAGATCCCAAAGTCTCCAGGAGATTGCAGGTTGGGATTTCTAAACAATTTCTACAAACTGGTGATAGTTCAGACCTAGTCTACCTGCTGCTACTGGCTCAGAGCACCTCATCACGTTCAGGAGGCACCCGGCTCTCTCCGTGATGTGCTGAGGAAACTGCTTGGTTATATGTATCTCTGTCTTTCTGACTCTGCTCAGGTGTTTTCCCTTTATCTAAGCAAGCTATTTAATAATCTATACAATGTGAAATTGTATGATTCACCTTGCACCCTTGCAGGACTGGTGACAACCTTGAAAAACCGATTTTGGCTTGGCGGCTGGGTTACTGATTTGAAGCTCTATCTATGCTAATACTCTGTCAGGCATGACTTTTACCAAAGATCCTGGAGTGTGATGGAGTGACAATATGGAAAAAAGTTCCAGATTTTGAACCAGTTCAATTCATTCCCCAACCATTTAATGGATGCTGTTTATGTGCTAGTCACAGAATTGGATTTTGAGTCTCCTCTCCAAAAAGAATTTGTGGCATAGTTGACCTGGTTTTGATTCCTGCTTCTATAAACTTTGGCAGGTTTACAAATATTCCTCACTACCTTTGGTCTGTAGCTTCCTCTTTGGTCTGTAAAATGGGAACAGTATTTTGTCAAAAGTATTTTATTATTAATTGAGCTAAATATTGTATATAAGTTCTTAGCATAAGGTACAGTTAAGCTGTCAATAAATGTAGAGATTATAGATATTTGGAGACAGACAGCCTTGGGTTTAAATGATAGATCTTCTTCTTATACTCTGTATCACCTGGGCTCTGCTACGTAGGCAGCAACTTACGTCTTCACTTGTTACTGATATTTTAATCCATAGGATCTATGTGACAGAGAGCATTCTATGCAAGGACTGAGCTGAGCAATTCAAAGGCATATTTGCTTAATCTTTGTGAGTCATGTACAATTGTTCTCTATTCTTTACAGATGAGGAAAGTTAATGTAATCAGAGAAGTAACACTCCAGAAACAGAGCTTCTTACCATTACACTAGTCTATTGTGATGATGGAGGGAGCTGGAGTAGCACAAATACATAGTACAACACTTGGAACAGAGCAGCAGCTGGAAAACTATTTCCATACCCTAACTTCTGTCTAGCGATAGATTCTCAGAATGGTTTTCATCCGCAAGAATTTGGTCTGTGCCCAGGGAAGAAATAAATATGCATAAGGTTTGCAGGACATTTGGCTTTGAATAATAAAATTCATGACTAAAAACACTTTTACTTTGGTATAATATTTAAATGTGTACACTTTATTTCATGGATCAATCTTCTGAACCCTTAGCTAATGCTACATTCCTAGGAGCTTAAAGACATGTATCCATTGAGTGAGATAAAAAAATAAAATGGCAAAATTTATTACAAAATGTATTTCAACTACATTTCCACTGGGACAAAGTTTAGGTAATTGCACAATTCTAGTTTCTCCAGGCAATAGGCTTGTGAACAAGAGTTGTTTAGAGCAAGCAGAAACAAAAATCATATTTCAGTGGCATTTCAAGTAAAAGCACCCCCCCTTCCCAACACTTTAAAAAGGACTGTGTCTTAAAGAAGGAATCTTAAATGTCACTGGAGACTTCTGAAATAGTGGCGACCATATGCAGAGTGCTTTACCGTAGAGTCTTCAAACACAGGTCTTCAATGGTAGCCGCAGTATATAAATGGAGGGTTAGAGAATTAATTCATCATACAGTGGAGCAGAAAACTCACATCTGTTCTTTCTACAACCCGGGACACCACATTTATTAATGCTGTTCTCTGTACTGTCAGGTCTAAGCAATTAACTTGTGCAGACTGGCTTCCATGGGGATAAATAGACAGTGTGTTTATCCGAGGAATGTACTAGTTTGGGCTCTTTTAACATCAGAAAAAAAGAAATACAATATCCCTTATGCTCTATGTAGACAAAGATACTATAAGTTTATAGTCATGGGGTAACTTTAGCACCAAAATAGTATTAAACATTTTAAGTAATAGATAAAAGTTCAGAGTATTTATCCCCTTTAATCAACTAAAAATAGATCATTTAGAGTGGCATTCAACATAGGTATTTTAGTTACTTGGTGAATGATTCAATTTCTAAATATATTGGTTCTCCACATCACTGATAATCTGGAAATGGAAAAAATGATTCTGTCATTGCCACTGAACATAGCCACCGATGCAGATGTATATTCACATGTACATTGCTCCTCTGAGTTGCTGCTCTACGAGCTCTGATGACCTTATAAATCAGAAGAAGGTGTGTGTTCGTGTGGATCCCAGGTGTTATTATCAGGAAATATAATATGTCACCCTCTATTTTAAATAAATATTCTATTTTTATTTCAGCATCATTTTCTAGCTCTTTCCCAGATGAAAAGCGCTTGTTTCCTCTTGCTCATATTCTGGTTGAGAGAAAATGAGGGAAAGCATTAAGAAGCAAATTCACAGACATGATCACTTTCTCTTTCTTGAAGCACTTTTGTACCTAGGCTTCCGGGACACCACACATTCTCATTTTCATTCTATCCCAGTGGTCACTCTTTCAAATCTGTGACTGAGTCCTCCAGGGTTCCAGAAATATTCCAACCCAAGGTTCCCACCTCAGATCTCTTTTCTATGTATTCTCAGGATTTTAAATACTATCTATATGCTGGTGACTCCCAAATTTATTTCAATGGCATTGATATCTATTTCTGAATTCCAGAACTCCACAAATTGCCTGGTCAACATCTCATTTAAATATATAATAAGCATATCACTTTTGAATATGTTACCAGAACGATTGAACACTTGATCTTCCCAATTTCAGTAACTGGCCCAACCATTCACTCAGCGGTGATCAGGTAACCCTGGAGACATGTGGAACTTCTTTTTCTCACACATCTGATCCGTTAGCAAAGCCTCTTCAGAAGTGGCCCCAAACCCTACTACTCCTCATTTATTTTACTTACAGCCTCTTCTAAACCAGCACCCTCTCTCATTTGGACCTAGGCAGTGTCTTCCTAGCTGGTTTCTCTGCTTCTTTTCTTAAGCTCATATCTACAGTGTTGTGACCGTTCACAGGATTCGGGCGATCGAAGACAATACATGGAGCCATAGGAATGCCAGGCACACCTTTATTTTCAGATGGGACGGTCCACACTGCCACAAGCTGGGTGTCCCCCGGCATGTTTCTGCATGTCTCTGCATGTCACATTGCATGTCCCTGTCCCATCTCTTGTGTCCCCCAACAGGGAGCCCCCACCCCCTTATATATTGAACACAGACAAAGCTGGTATGGTGCAAACAAATATTATGCAACAGAGCTTTATATGTCACATGCGAGCCCACTCAAGGTTATGGGAACAGTTTATCGGGCCCAGTCTCAAAGCTATGAGAACACTACATATCAGGCCCGTTCTCAAGGTTATGGGAACACCCCTTATCTTGGTTCCCCAAACATCTGGGGGAGGGAGCCAGAATGCCTCTGTTTACCCTACAATCATCCCATCTGGGTTCCTCACTGTACAGTCTACATGAATATGTCTTCCCCAAGAGTCCCTTGGCAAGGGGGACAGAGCCCTGCACCCAGCAGTAGTACAAGCTCATCTATATAGCATTTTCTTTTCCACTCAGTAGCCCAACGGATCCTTTCAAAACATAAGGTAACTGCCCTGCTCAGATTCTCCAGTGATCTTCCATTAATTTGAAATAAAATCTAAAAGGTACCACATGATCTGACACTTTGCCCTCATGTATCCCCAGCTACCTTGGAGTTCAACTCCTATTATTCTCCCTTTGTTTTGTCTTCAGGAAGCACTTTGACCCCCTGCTTGCTCCTACCTCAGGGATTCGGTCCCACCTGACCTTTTTGCTTAGGATGATTTCCCTCAGATACCTGCATTGTTCATGTCCTTACTGTATTCATATCTCTGTTAAAATGTCACCTCCCCAGGGAAATTTTCCTGATCATCTTTCAAAAGTCTTTCAAAAATATTCATCATTTTAACCCTTTAGCACTTGTAACTGACATTATATGCTTATTGACTATATTTCCATTAGAATGTAAGAGAAGACACTTTTCATTTTATTATTTTAGTTTATTTTTACTATGACAGTGTTTGTAATTGTGCCTGGTACAACATGAGTGCTCAAAAAATATTTGTTAGATGAAAAAATAAAAGGACGAATAAATATACATTGGGATTGTTCTAGCTGCATAAACTTTATTCAGAGTAAAACTTTTCATAAATCTACTTTTGTCAGATAGCATCACTAAAAATCAAAACTTGGTTAACATTTAATTACTAGAATCATTATCAGTTAAAAAATGGGAATCAGAAAATATTCCAAGTCCAGTTCTCCTCCTCAGTAACCAAAATAATCAAAGTGTTATGAAATCTCTCCTTCGCTTGGTGTTGTGTGGACATAGACTGTGACTGATATTTACTAAGTGCTGTGAAGTTTACTGCTTGAGCAGATGGCGAACCAACCACTTGGGAATAAAACTGGCCAGGTTGCCTTTGAAGCTCTTCAAACAATAAACACAATACTGTATGACAGACAGAGAGAGATCTGTATACGATGAGCAAAAAGAATAGAGATTAATTTGTAAAGGTTGGAAAGCTTCTTGTGTTCCACAATATTAGCCCATAGTTTACTCATCAATTCCCCCTTCAGTGCTTTCTAGTATCTCAGATTTGAGAAGTTAATTTATGAACAACTTTTCTCCCGGCAAATGCTGTTTCCAGCCATCCTATCCAAACTAGATTCATGGCTGTGAACAGCAAAGTCAGTTTTTACGTGAAGGATTTCTGAATGAAGCATGCCTAATAGAGAACCCTGTCCAGAGACGGCTTAATGAACTTCACTGCTTCTTCCTCTGCATCCTGCTCTGTGCCGTTTATAACTCAGTGGGAATTTGTAAAATGAACTGCATCCTGACAAGTAAAATACATTTCTGCCTGGATAACTTGATAGAATATTGAGCTGCTTATTCTGTTAAACATACTTTCAAAAAACTTCTGCCAAGTAAGTCCCACTTGTGTCTCATCATTTTCTGTTTCTTCTGTCTCAGATCTTGATTGAACTCATTAATTAAACAACAAAAAAAAAATTCTAAATGTAAATGCACCTAATAATAACTTCAAAACACATGAAGCAAATACTGATGGGACTAAAAGGAGAAGTAGAAAACCCACAATTATAGTGAAATATACCTACAGTAACTGATGGAACGAGTAGATTTAAAATATCAGTAGTGTTATAGATAACAAACAACATTATCAAGTAAAATGGCATAATTAATATTAATACAATAATGCTATCTATCAATAGCAGAAAACATTTGCTTCAAATGCACAAGGAATAATCACGAAGATATAACATATTCTGGACCATAAAACAAGTATCGACAGATTTAAAAGAATTGAAATGGTATAAAACATATTCTCTGACCACATCAGAATTGAACTAAAATTAATAACTGAAAGACATTTGGAAAACACCCAAATATTTGAAAATTTTCAAATATACTTCTTAATAACCCATGAATCAAAAAAAATTGCATGTAAATTTTTTAAAAAATATTTTTTTCTGCAACCAAATAAAAATGATAGAAAAAAGCCCCAAATCTGGAGTGTAGATAGTGCTGAGAGACATTTAGATCATTTTATCTTTATATAAGAAAAGAAGAAAGGTCACAATTCAATTATGGAAGTCTTTAGCTTAACAAAAAATAAAAAAGAAAATTCAAAGGAAGCAGAAGGATAATGATAAGAATAACAAGCAATGGAATAAAATAATAGAGCAAATTAAGGAAGTCAATCCTTATTGGTTCTTTGAAAACAATAATAAAACTCTAGTCACTCTAATCAAGAAAAAAGGTTATGAAAATCTTCAATATCAGGAATGAAAAATGTGATAACACGACAGATCCTATAATACTAAAAGGATAATGAAACCTTATTATTAACAATTTTATATTAATCCAGTTGAAAATTTATATGAAATGGGCAAACTCCTTACAGAAAAAATACTACCAAAGCTTACTGAGGAAAAAATCACTTCTATTAAAGGACTAGAAGTTGTACAGTCATGTAACCCTTAAAGACAGGGATACATTCTGAGAAATGCATTATTAGAAAATTTTGTTGTTGTGAGAACATTATAGAGCGTAGTTACACAAACATGGATTGTATAGCCTACCACATACCTAGGTGATATGGTATAGCCTATTGTTCCTAAGCTACAAACCTGTACAGCATGTTACTGTACAAAACAACATGAGATTAAATGAAGCACAAGACAGAATTATGCAATCTAGTGATGTGGTAAATACAAAATGGATGAGGCTGCTGCCAATGTAGTACAACAGCATACTGTTTCACGGCAAACTTTTTTATAATTAGAAAGAGTACACTCTAAAATGATGGAAAGTATAGTACAGTAAACACAAGAACCAGCAACAGCTGTTTATTATCATTATCAAGTATTATGTACTACTGTACATAATTATGTGTGCTATACTTTTATACTAGCAGTACACGTTTATTCATATAACCATCACCACAAAAGTGTGAGTAATATTTTGCACTATAGCATTACAATGGCTACACTGTCACTAGGTGTTAGGAAATTTTTAGATCCATTATAATCTTAAGGGATAATTCTCGTATATGTGGTTCATTGTTGACAGAAATGTTATGTGTCTCATAACTGTACTTAAAACTCTTCTCATAAAGAAAACTCCAGACCAGCGAGGCTTTATTGGTTAATTCTAATAAACATTTAAGGAAAAAATAATCCCAATTCTATACAAACTCTTCCAGAAAACATAGTATGAACAATCACTTTCCTACTCACTTCATTAAACCAAAACAAACATTATTTAAGAGAAAGCTTAAGATCTATATATTTCATGGGCATAGACAAATAAACACCCAACAAATATTAGCAACTTAATTTCAACAATATATAAAACTGATAATGTGTTATGACCAAGTGTAGTTTATCCAGGAACGCAAGGTTGGTTTATTACTGAAATGTGGTTAGTGCAATTCATCATATTAACAGACTAAAAAAATAATCATAATAATGGGATGATTTCAGTAGATGAGGAAAAATTATATAACAAAATTCAACATATATTTGTAATATAGAAGAGAACTCACTCAACTTGATAAAAAGCATCAAATGAAAGGTAATGTAAATAAAGGCAAAAGATGGAATGATTTTCTTTCCTAAGACTGGAAATAAGGAATGGTTGTCTGTTCTCACTACTTTTTTTGATTTTTGTATTGGAAGTCACAGGCAGTAATTTAATGCAAAAAATATTAATTTGTAATAAGATAAAATGCATATATATTGTGCCATACATTGAGTATACATTGTACAGTTATTATTCACAAATGACATTATTAAGGAATCTAGGAAGAAGCTACTAGAACTAAAAAGTGATTTATCAAGCTCTAAGAATACAAAGTAAATATTGAAAATGTTTTCTACATATTGGCACATATTAATGGGAATGTATATACTCATAGTGCTTAATAGCTGGAGAAAGTGCTTATCTACCCAATACTGGTCACCACATCTGCCACTTTCTCATGCTGTGCCAAGTCATCAGAAGAAATACCGTGACTAGAGGGCAATTATTGGACTTGGAGTGATAGCTCTCTATTGCTCACATGGGATGGGTGCTCCTTTTTATCTTTGGTTTAACTTCAGTCTTCAGGGAAAAAAAAACCCAAAAACGTTTATAGTGCTGCATAACTGATAATTCGCTGACCATGTTTTAGTTTCCTATTGCTGTTGTAACAAATTATCACAAATTTAGTGGTTTAAAACATTACAAATTTATTATATGATTGTTTTGGAAATAAGAAATTCAAAATCAGTTTCACCAGGCTTTAACGAAGGCATTGGCAAGCCTGCGCCTTCTCTCGGGAAGATCGTAGAGACCCGGTTCCTCTGCCTTTTCCAGGTCCTTACAGGCTGCCTGCATTCCTTGGCTCCTGTCTCCTTCTTCTAACGTCAAAGGCAACAGTGCAGCACATTTTGTCCCCTCTGACATCTGCTTCTAACCTTATCTCCTATCTTTAGACTCTGATCCTCCTTCCTATCTCTAATAGGCTCTTATAATAACCATGGGTCCTCCCAGATAATTCAGGATAATCCTTCCATCTCCAGATCCTAACTGTACTCACAGTATCCAAGGATTAGGATGAGGACATTTTGGGAGGCTATTATTCAGCATGCTGTAGTTCACTCTCTGAGCACCAAAGATTCATATCCATTTCCGGTGAAAATACATTCACTTATTCCAAAGTCTCAAAAGTCTTAGCTCAGCTCTGGCTGGATGGGTTAGTTGGTAGGGGCATTGTCCTGTACCTCAGAAGGTTGAGAGTTTGATTCCCATTCAGGACACATACCTAGCTTGCAGGTTCGATCCCCAGTCTGGACATATGGTATATATGGGAGGTAACTGATTAATGTATCTCTCTCTCTCTGTCTGTTTCTCTGTCTCTGTTTCTCTCCCCCCCTCTGTCCCCTCCACCCCCCACTGGGCTCATGGTTTATCCCTTAGAGTCATCCTTTTTTTTTTTCCTATGAAGAGTGGCAACATGTCTGTGGATGAATAGTCTTATGAGACTATTTCCTTTCTGCAGAATTTTGGGAGTCCTGCACTCTTTTTACATTTTGTCTCCTCTCCGTCCTTTTCAGTCAAAGCTGTCAGTGTTTCTGCTGATATAACATTCCCAGGAAGTTGTGAATCTTAAGTATATATCACAAGAATTCATTCTATTAGACAAGCAGCTCCTGGAAAATCTCATCTCTTATCTTGGCTTCTGCTGAGAAGACTAAGGGTATGAGTGTCACATACCTAATCTCTTCAAAGAGACTTTTGTGTGATTTAATACTCTGAGATTTTGATATTTTAGTGGTTCCAGATATACCCTTGGCTTTCCCTCCAGAACACATTTCCTCACAATGAATTTCCTAATTTTAGCTTCTTTTACAGTCTTGACAAGCTTAAAATTTCCCAAATCATCAAGTCCACACTCCTTTTTCTGCTTAACAGTTCTTCCTTCACTATATCTTTTTCCTTTAGCATTGGATATATGCAAGAAGAAACCAGATCATAACTTCAACACTTTATAAATCTCAGCAAAATATCCAAGTACATTGCTTTCAAGTTCTGGTTTCCACACAACAAAAAGCTACAATCCAGCTGAGTTTTCTGCCATTATATAACAGGGACTTCTCTTCAGTTTCAATGACATGATCTCCATTTCCCTCTGAGCACTCCCCAGCAGTCCTTCTACAATGTATGTTTCTACCAACTTTCTAAAATACATTTATTCTCTAAGAAAATATAGACTCTTTCTACCATGCTCTCTCATTTTCTTTTGAACCCTCACCTGCAGCATCTTTAACACTCATATTTCTGCCAACAGTTTATTCAAAGCAACAGGAGCAGGTGTCAGATAGGGAAGAAGATGCTATGCTGCTGGCTTTGAAGTGAGAGAAAGGGGCCGAGCCAAGGAATGCAGGTAGCCTCTGGAAAGCTGGAAAATATAAGAACATGGAAGGAGTATAGGCCTGTTGACACCTTGATTTTAGCCCAGTGAGACTGATTTCACATTCATGACCTCCATGACTGTAATACAATACATTCGTGTTATTTTAAGTCACTAAGTACGTGGGAATCATTATGTAGCAATAGGCAAGTAATATATTTCATGTATGTGATGTCATATTCTAGGATGTATTATGTCGTAGCATATTTTTTTTGTCTTTGAAAAGCCATCTGATTTTATAAGTGGTTTTCTTGAAGTGTCCTCCTCATAGGATTTGAAGTGAGGGTGGGAAAAGACAAAGAAAATATAATACTTATTGATAAAATAATAGCATAGGCTCAAGAAGCCCATTTCCTGTGTTTGAATCTCCAGTCTACTTCATCATAGCCATGTGATAACATGAGGTTACTTAATTTCTTTATGCTTTAGCCACCTTGCATGTAAAATTGCAATAACAGCTATACCTACCTCATGGGTTTGTTTTGAATTTAAATGAGATAATCCATATAAAGTACTTAACACAGACAGTAAAAACTCAAGAAAGTTCAAGTAATATTTTTCTTTTATCTAGTACTTATTTTGAGGTATTTAAAAAATATTTAATGAGATATTGCTATACAACATTGAACCTTGCACCAAACTAGAGATAAGGGGAAAAAAAAGTTTGCAATTCAGCTGGATAAGGGAGATAAGCGATGTGACCGACTATGCTGATAGGTATGTATAATATCTGTACACACCTACAGTAGGTGGAAGCAACTGGAAAATAGGAGGCGTCTCCGTGTTCAAAGGTGGGGGAAGGCATGAAACTCAGATGAAAAAAATCATTCCAGGGAGATTTAAATAATGAAGATAAATTTGAGTGATTTCCCAGACCTACTCCATCTCCGTGTTGGTCAAAAACACAAAGTTATTTTACTCGTAAGGGAATGTGTTCATGGGCTGCAAATCTGTAAGCTTGTTCACAACACACAGCATAGTGTAAGCATAAATGTAACTAGCTTCCCTTTATGGCTGTGAAAGAATAAGAGAGTAGGCCCTTAAAGTTCCAGGTGATTTAAATTGGATATCTTCCTTGTCACTACATCCTTCTGAAGTAGGAATTACTGTGTCAGTGTTACAGCTGAGGAAATGAAGGCTCTTAGATACAGATTTGAACTTATATTTATTGGTTTTCCATGGTAACCCATTCATATTTTGCCTTTTTATTTTTATTTTTTGGCAGCACAAGGATTTACTTTGAGAAATTGTGTATGTTCTAAACTCCAGATACTGGCCATCTGGCCATAGACATCATTGAACACAATGAAAGGATTTGCTGTACAGTCTGTATCAAGAATTACACTCCAGATCTCCAGTTAGGATTTATTTATTTATTTATAAAAGGAGAATGAATTATGGAAAACTTGCATTTTAAAATAAATCCAGATAGGAAGAACTCAGAATCACAGAAGCACAGACAGAGACACCGAGCCTGTTCCCGGGTGTTCTTAAGTCTGCTGAAGGGCTCTCTCAGCCCATTTAAACCTCTCAACCTTGACTGACTTCTTGAGGCCAGAAGAGGAAACTCAGAGTAAAGTGTTTATTTCAAACAGAGGATAGAACATTAGCTTTCTTTTTTGATAAAAGGAACCCCAAAGTTATAAGTGAAATGGAAAATATTTATTTTTAAATAAAATCAAAATCAGAGATGTATCTGGCTATGAAGATCAAAGACAGAATATGGGACGTAAAAAGGGGCAGGAATTGTTTCTCTGAGTGAAGATAACAGTTACGGTAAAAACATATTTTTAAATTATGCAATAAGAAATAAATACATATGCCATTTATGAATGCTGTCATGCCTTCTGTATTTTGCGTGCCATGTACGCTGTCTCTAGATGTCTGGGCCCTCAGTCTTGACTTTCACTCTGAAGCTGTTTCTAATGCTAAGTCCCTGGGATCTTATTAATTCAACTTTTTTTATGATTCCACATATTACTTGTTTATCAAAGAGTCTGACTTTAGTGGGAGTATAAGTAAGAAATGGTTTTATTTTTTTGCCAATCACTGTATTCAACCTTGATTTGTTTTCCCTGTTACTACTGCTGAACATCATCTAATAAAATCTTTTAGTGCTTTTTCTCTTTTAGGTCCTAAAAAGCCCAGTCCAGTTCAGGTTTGGCTACAATTTCACTTTCAAATCCCTTTTAAATTCTTTTGTCCTTTGCTCCGATGCTGGACGGTTTTGTCTTTCTTTAGTTCTTAGCTGTTGTGGGACGCTCTGTGCCAATTTTTCATGGAGTGTGTGAGTGTAGGCGAATTCCTAGGGAGCCCTTGAATGGAGTCTCTCTGCTGCACAGACATTAGATTAGGGAGTATTCTGGGGTAACCTGTCCTGAAACTCTCTGCCATTTTCTGCTCAGTATTTTCTCACTAGGATCTTCTAGCATGGGAGGCAGCTTCCTTGGGTACATGTTAGAAAGATGGTACAAGCCCCCATACCTTCCGTAGAAACTTCTTAACCCAAGGGAAACACTTTCTATCTGTTGCACCAACAACAGGGTACACGCCATCTACCACTGCTGCTATTGCCTCCTCATATTTCCTGTTTATCCTGATAAGCAGTCAGAGAGAGCAGATGAGCAAGTCTGCTGCCCAAGTGGATATTCACCATGGGAATGAGAACAGTTTCTGTCCTTGTAGCAACCTCTTATCTTTAAAAATACTTCCTCGGGAGGAATGAGCCCTTGGCTTATACTTGTGATAAAAGAAGAATTTATTTCTCTTCAAAGATTGGTGTTGGGTAGCCATAAGTTGTGGGCAAGTACCAATAGAAAACCAAAGAAAATTGAAATTTGAGGGGAGTATGATGTGGGGAGATTTGCTTTGGATCCACTGGACCTGGAATACAATCCTTGGTCCTTCTGCCTCTGTGTTAGGACGATGAGGTAATGCATCCTCCAGGAACCGTCACTGTACACATTTCTCCGTGTATAGAATGGGATTCCCGGCCTCGGGAGGAACTGATGAGAGATTTCAATGTAGTTACACCTATGAAAAGGAAGGGCATATTTCCTGGCAACTCAAATAATCTTCTTCCTTTAGGAGTACCCTCAGCTTTCCTTCACAGTCTATGTGTCCTCAGTCTACTATCTCTCCAAATTTCCCAAGGGAGCTATTCTATACCTTATTCATTTTTCTAAATCTTTTATTCGGCTAACTAAAACTATCTGAGCAGAGAAAAGAGCTTACCAGTCATTTAACTCTCAACTCCCCATATGTCACATAAAAAAAAAAAATCTAATATACATTCTTTAAGAATTTTTTCCTTCTCTTTTCAAAAGCTAATTTTATCCTCTACCACCTGTATATTTAATTGCTTCCTTTTTTCAACATTCAAAAATGCTGAAGGCTTTTTCCCTCTAAAGAAAAACAAAACAAAACAAAGAAACACTAAAAAAACCAAACAAAATCCTTCAATTTTTCATCCTCCTCTGACTACATCTTACAACTTTTATCTTTTTTCTCAGAGAAACATCATAAAAGAGCTATTTGCATAAGATGTCTCTGCTTAACTTTCCATTCTTTCCTCAATTTATAGTTTGACTTTTATTTCTCCTACATCATTGAAATGCATCATTATTAGAGGTATAAAAAAACTGAACATTTCCAAAATTTTACTTATCCTCAACAGCCCCTTATACTACCCACAAGAAAGAAGAAAACAATTACCCTGCAATGTTCATTAGTGAATAGCACTATAGCGACCCAATTATCTGAACCTAAAACCTTGATGTCACCCTCAATTTCGCTTCCTCATTCACTGGCCTTCACACATACATGCCAACATTCAATCTGTCAGCCACTTACTTCTAACTCTCAAATATAATTTCTTCTCTTTATTATCTCTCACTGAACTATTTTATTATGGGGTTAGACTCTTATCAATATCTTTGTATCTTTTGCTTCTCAGACTTGTCCCTGCTCCTCTCTTCTTGCAGACACTATTTTTCCTACAGGGCATAACTCAGCCATTTTAGCATTCTAGCTCTTCTCAGCTCACCAGGCCCCTTTGCCTTTAGGAACTAAGCTTTAGTCTCTGAGTCTTCTCCATGATTTAACACTTACATAATCCCCTGTCCTTTCTCTTTATAATGCAGTTTTGCAGCCAATCGCATATAGTGATGGATTCTGTTTCCTTTCTTTCTAAATCTTCAGTAGCCTCATAGCTTGCTTTCGCGGATGAAACATGATGTAAGTAATGGTTTGTCAGACCTGCACCTAGGTCAAAAGAGACCTACCGTGCTTTGTCTCTCTTTTATTACCCTGCAAATACATGTAAATATGTGCAGCCTAGCCTGCCGGTGGATGAGAAGCCACGCGAAGCAGAGACTAATCCCAGCTACGGCTCTCCTGGCCCGGCCAGCTGATTTGACCACATGCATAGACTTGGACGGAGGCTTACGTGAGCTGACTCTGGCCCAGACCAATAGAAAGGATCAGCTGACTCAAAAACTTGTGGGCACATGAATACTAAATTTTGTAACGGTTAGTTATGCTGGAACAGCTACCTGATACAGCATGTCAAACTCATTGTGGTGCAGATAATTACCTAATTGAAGAATGTATGTTCCATACAACAAATATATTTTATTTAACTTTGGCATGCTAATGATATTTTATCTTTTTAAAACCACTTTATTGATGTATTATTAGCGTACAATAAGCTGTACATTTGTAATGCATACAAGTTGATGAGTTTGGAGATAAGGATTCATTGGTAAAACTATCACCACAAACTATGCCAAAAGTATAACTGTCACCTCCAAAAGTTTCCTTCCATATATAAATACATTATTATTACCTATAGGTTCGATAATTGTTTTTTTGACAAATGTGTTCCACTTTAGAAGTCTTATTTTTTATCACTTCAAAATACTTTTGGGTAGGTATTACTTTCTGTTTTCATTCAGGTAGAAGTTTGTCAACTAATTCCTCTTTTTATCCTACAGTTAAAGCCAATTATTCACATTGGAATAATTTCTCATTCTTTGCCTCTTTGATTTAAATGACTCTCTTTTTTCTAATAAATGCTGTCTATCATCAGCTTTTTCTCTTGACCACTTTATACATTCCTAAGCTTTTAAAATGTATTCAAATTCTTGCCTTGTATTTCTTATCTTGTTTATTTCATAAATTGTATTTGTATTTATTTTCTTTTGCTGATGTAAACAATGTCATAAGTCTATTGTTTCTTTCTTTTTCCCTGATACCTTACCCTATGTTTTCTATACACATTATTCCATTCTCTCTGGATTTGCCTGCTAAGAGACCAGATCTTTTTCTAATGACTTTTGAAAAAATCTTTCTTCAATGAAAATATTTATCCTATACAGAATGTCTGAGATCTGATTTGTGTCTTAATTATAATAGTTCTCTTGTGAATTTTGTATAAATTGTATTTTCTGAATACTTACTGTACCTACGTACCTCAAATTCCATTTCCCCACACACTTCATGACTCTGCTTTAAGGCTCACACTCATCACTAAAAGGAGAAGCTACAACTTGACATGCAGAGTCAATTTCATAAGAGCTAAAGAGTTCAGTGACATTGGTAACATACAATATAAAATAGGGAAAAAAGTGTGGAGTATAATGGCCCATGTTGTCATTCCCTATTCAGCTTTGTTCATGCTGTCCCTTTGCTGAAGGTAACAACACTAGGTGTGCTACAAGTCACATGTATTAGCCAGCATACACCAAAAACACACCAAGGATTTATAAGCTATGGTCTCTACAGTATCAAGAAAATTGAGAGAGTATAATCAGCTATTCTTCATGTGAGATATCAGGCACCAAGAAGGACAGTTTAGATGTTACAGTCCGTGTAGAAAACTATAGAAGAATACTGAAAAGAACAACAGTCCTGGGAACAATTACAGTGGCTCCTGTTGCCAAGGAGATTCTAGGAATAATTGTTACTGTAACATGTTTTCAACAGGGGGAATTATGCTCATGAATTCTGGGTCTCGGAGGCTAAGGAGAGGGTAACTCGTGCTCTTGATTGTGAAGACAATAAGGTGGGAGGGGCTATAGGGATTCAGTTGAAAAATGACCAGCAGAGGTTCTGATTCCCTTTGGCTTGTGGGAATCTCAGCAAAGATTTTCCAAGTCTGGCCTTCAGTTGCACTGTAGAGAGCAATTTAGAGCTGGGGTAATAGGACCTGATCATTCAGGTGAGAGTTGCTCTTACACCTCGCAGTTTTTTTAATGTATTAAATTATTATAAAGGTATTTATTTTGAAAATGCAGTAGAGTTGAACAATATTTTTGACTTATACTTGTTTTGCACTGGTTCATAAGTATGAAGAGTGAAATATTAAACAGGACAAATTAAAATTCCATGGTAAAAATAACTAAGTAAACTGAGTTTCTACAAATAAAAATAGTCCTTTTTTTTATTTTCATGAAAGAAACTTAAACTCCAAGTACAGAAAAGAAATGACAGGAAATGCTAAATATAGAAGATCTCACAAAATTAGTACTGATACATATGACAAAAAGACTTTTATTATGTTTTAAATCAGTGTGTTAACCCAAACCCTCAGACTGAAATTCTGAAGTAGATGAGCTGAGACACAGTGCTATCGCTCCAAGTGAAAAGATGAAGCTGACATCATCACACTAATCCAAAACTAAGTAAGCAAAATTAGGAATAAGTAGTCCATGCTCTAAGTGATAATTAGGTCTTTTGCGTTTGGTGAAAAATTGAAAGTAAGGGGTGGCACAACTTTGGAAGAACCTAAAAAATGTTACGAATAATGAAAATGCTTTAGGTAAGACATCAATTTATGTGTTTTCGTCCTTGTCCCTCTGGACCTGCAAGCCTTTCAGATGTTCACTCTGCTTCCTAGCCACCTCTTCTGCCTGGCCCGTCTGATTTTCCAGATCTTTCCCGTCCCTTCTCTACTTCCTTCCCACCTACAGCAGACTATGGTCGACCTGTGCCCATTCCCCTTTTCTTTCCTAATCTAATGGGTGTGAATGGGAACATTGATCTATTTCTTTGCCCAAGGAATAACAGGCTTCTTAGGAGAAAATTTTGTAACCCCCAAAATGACAAGTTTCGCAATGGGAAAGGTTTTCAAGCAGTGTCATGCAAGTCACTGATTGTTTTGTTTTGTTTTGTTTTTGAAAAGTGGAGCCTTGAGATATCTCTCAAGGTCTATACATCAGCTCTACTGCACTTCCATCAGAACAGCATTGCTTCTACAGTATCTCTAGGTGAATGCATCTCAGAGATATATGACAGGAGTCTTTGGACTTCAGATAATGTCGGTTCATAATGATGACTTAGAATTTAGTATGCACTGTGATGTAATTCAAAACCTAATAAAAATAACTCTAAATGGTGCATTCAAGACCAAACAGAGAACATATAGAGTATTTTAGAAACATATGAAATTATTCAGTGGGATGTATTAGAGGAGCCTAGAGGTCTTTTTCAAACCTAAAGTGGTAACAAATAATGTGAAATATGACTTGCGCCACCTTAACTTTATAAGGTCACCTTACATTAACAGAGTAGTTTGATTTAGGGGCTGGACTTGGGCAGAATGACTTTGAAAGCATTGAGATAAGCTGTTACTCTAACAGTAGTTTACATGCTATATTAAAAGGCCTTGATGCTTCCTGGATGTTAACTTATTTCCTTCCTCTGCCTTCGGTTTTTGGTATGGTAAAAATGTATTAATTTATCATATTTTCACTTTTATAGAGGTGGGTAATGTAGCAAAACTTGACAGTAATACCTAAATTCTGGTGAAGAATAAAATTTATAGTACACTTATTTATGTAGACATCAGATTTATGTTAATATGGGTTCATAGTTTTGACTTCAATCTAAAATTATCCCTACATTGAAAAAACTAATTAAGTACCAACTCATCTCTCTTATCTTTCTAACAAAGTTACATGTACAAAGGCCATGTTATATCACCAGGAAATTTAAATGTATAAGAGTCAGTAGGTGCTAGTACTGGTGTTACAACAGAACCCAATAAATTAACTCCATTGTTAAATTGAATCAGTGATTAGGGCAAACATCTAAGTGAAAGTATTTATAAGTCCTGCTGATGAGTTTAAGAGTATTTCAAATATTCATGTTTAATACCTGGGGTATTAACTAAAGTTTACTAAATAAAAGGCTTACAAAATCATTCTTTTCTATCCCTGTGATTTAAAATAAGACTTCATTTCTGTGTCAATTAAATAGCTTCATTCTTCATATCACAACTATTTTGAAGTATATTTCACTTTAAAAAAGCTAATATAAACACATACATTTCAGGATAATTGTTCACATTTTTAAAAAGCTATTTCATAAAAGATTCATGATCGCACTCATTGAAATAACATGCTCTCTCAGCTCACCTAAGTGCTGGTTTGCACATCATTAACTACTTGGCAGAGAGGAAAAGGTTGGGACAGAAGAGAGAAATTTAAAACTAATGTAATGGAGTCACTTATAATTGAATTTAAATACAAACCTTATATGAAACTTATAAAGTAAGGCAATGAGGAAATAAATATTTATTATTATCTGGACAATTTTAGAACCACATCAGTGGTATAAAGTAAAATATGCCTTTGATTTACCTTATTAAAGTAATTTAAAAGAGGCATGCTCTGAAAGGTTCCTTACATGTCTCCAAGTCAGCATAAAAGGTGACTATAATGTTTTCATTGCATGATTGTCAACAGCATTCAATTCAGAGGTGTGAGTTGTTCTAGATGCCGATGGCAACTTAATACTCCTACAGTCACAGGGCTGGGAAACACAGATCGATAGCACACACTGGCTGTAATCAACATGCAGATTAATGAGCAGGGCCATATCCACCGGGGAACACTGGAACAAAGACGAGTTGAGCATTTTAATTGCTAAGTTGCTGCTAAGTCTCAATTTCCCATCAGTCTCCATCTATTATGACCGTTGATGCATAGCAGACATTAAAAGGAAAACAATAACACAGATTCATAAGTGCTAAGGTGCAAATGAATGGTTAGCTCTGGGAAAATCATGGCTATGATTATTTCATGGCTCAGACTACCTAGATGATCTGACATATTATTTCTAATTTTCATTGTTCCTTGGACTTGACCTGCTTGTATTTAGTAAGTTGGTTTTAATGGAACTAATAGCATAGCAAAAGGTTACTTGAACAATCTTTTTCCTAGCTATCTCAACATAGGTTTGAAATGTTTCTTTAGCTAAATTACTTAACTTAGAAAATTTACAGCCAGAGAAATTAAAAATGAAAAGGACTCATGAAATCCTCTAAAATATCATCCTGTGAGAGCAAGATTTTCTCATAGTAAGATTATGCATCATTTGTGAAGTTATAACTAGGTATACTCATTGACCATTGTCTTTATCTTCATTATCATTGACAGTTCAGTTCACATATTGGAGTTTTAAATAAATCTCCTGTAAGTTGACTTGCATGTGAGTCATAGGAGCATATCCTGATCTGGGAGGAAATCTCCCATAGCTGCTTTGGAAGGTATAAAAATGATTGTTGTAGGTGCTGCATTGTATTGGAAGATTTGCATGTGCTCCTCTAATCCTTACACTGACTTATTGACATAAATAATATTATCATTCCTTTCATAAGTGAAACAACTAAAGCTTGGTGAATTTTCTAAGTCATATTGCTCATGAATTGTGAAGCCAGGATACAAACGTCCTGACTCTAAAGTTTTGCCATTTCCTCGACATCTTGCTAGATCCTAGACATCAAGTCTGGACTGATTTCTCCTGGGCATTCTTATTAATTGATGAATTTAGAAACCTTCAGTTTTCTTCCGAATTATACACACACAAAGTCTCATCCCACTACTTTCTGGGTGATGTTAGATGCAGGAAACTTTCACTCAAGTGAAGCCATGTCTTTAACCTTGTTCTAGTTTACTTCTTCTGAATATCCGTTACTTTACTGAATGGCCCATGTAAACAAGCAACTGCAGTTGAATGACCTCAGTTGAATGGATTCCGTTGGAGAAGTTAGAGCATGTCACTAAGTCAGGATTCATGCAAATTATGTCTTCATTTAAATTAGTTTTCTTCTTTACAGAATCTTTCATATAATTTTTGAATTTGATCCTCACCACAGCCTTGTCAAGCAGTATTAATCTTAATATCACTTAATATCTTATAGGTATTAAACTTAATAGGCAATTTTAATGAATCGATTTCACTGAGATTTAATTTACAAATTTTGAAGCTGAAAATCACAATACTGAAATAAATGTTTAAGATTTTAAACAAAATTCTTCTGATGCAGTATGGTACTCTTTGCCACTTTTCACTGGACAGTTTGGAACCTATCACTAAATACTCTGCAGAGAAGATGACACCACAAACGACCACTCTGGCATTCGTCCTGCATTCATCCTGTCTCTGTCTCCTTTATGCCTCCAAGGAATTGGTATGGGATGTTAATTTTCTACTAAAGCTTCCTTTCCAAGAACCTCTTATATTAAAATTGGGATATTTTCATATCCCTCTTGCTAACGTTCAAGTCAGACCTAACAATGGTACAGGAATCCAGCACAGAAATCAGTAGTCAGGAGACTGAAGCTTTAGCTTAGGTTCTCTGAGATATTTGCCTTAGGATCCTGGGCTAGTAGCTTAAGTTTTCTTGGTGCCATATTTCTCATGTATAAATTGAGAGCATTTTTAAAGTTCATGTGATCTGATTCTTATAAATTTGACTTAATTATTGAACCACACTAAAATTCTTATGTTTACAGATCATTATTTCTTTCCAAGATCCCTTCTTGATACATTTAAAAATTGATCCTCAGCATTTATACCAAAGTGAGATTAACACATCTTTTAAGGCACTACTGGCACCTGCATGTTGTACGATGTCCTTCTTTGTGCATCTCTGGCCACATAAATTGCTGGCCACTTAGCATGGAACCTTATATCATCACATTCTGTACTACCATCTTCAACCTGAGAGTCCTTGAGCTCTGAACACCATCTCAAGTATCTTCCACCCATGGGTTTTGTGTTTTAGGTTTTTACCGGCCTGGATAAAATATATCGTATACATTTTCCTCTATTCCTATTTTTAACCTCAGGGTCTTTGTCCCTTGCTGGTATGTGCTACACCTTTCAATTAAGAAACAGCTGTGAATTTAATGAATGTGCTGGTGACTCCCACCCTTTTCCACGTCATTAATGAGGAGGTTAAATCAGAACAGACGAGGCTTTATCTCAAGTCCCAGAGGGACCTTTCAGAAAAACTTCTCCCACAGCAGTTCTATCCATTTGCATTCCTTCAGAGCAGCAATTTTCAAATGGTGTGCTTCAAGAATTTTTAAGACATGTAATACCTGACTTTTTAGTCCAGAGCACTGACCTCTTTTCCCTTAGATTGTCAAATAAAAAAATGACAACAGCCAATACAACAATGGGCATCCAGTGTGAATGAATCAAAATTATACCTATTTTTGTCAGATTGGTAAAATAATATACTTTTTGGTATGCCACAGAATTTTAGTAATTAAAATATGTGTGCCATGAGATGGAAAACTTCGAGAATTGCTACCTTGGAGAATTCATTCTATATGGTACTGAATATATTATGAAAATACAGCATTTGAGACATTAAAGAAATATTTTTATAACTTACATGCTTTTTAAAAATGTATATTTCAATCACAGTTGACATGCAATATTATATTAGTTTCATGTCTACAACATAGAGCAATTAGCCAATGTATCACCTACCTTCTTAGGTCACAAGAGGAAAATAAAATACTGAAAAAAGATAAAAGTATCAGTGCAGGTTTATAAATTTCTCCCTCTAAAACACACTGAAGATAATAAAACAGGTGAGGGGGTGCATTTTTTTTTTTAAGAATGTTCGTTCGTTCGTTTGTTTATTTACAAATTAGAGAAAGTCTTTTTCCCCCACCTATACCACTTGGGCAACCTGCCAAATACACTATAATTTGCAAGAAAATGAAGGTAGAATTCAGGAAATAACACGGAGCCTTCCACAAACACCACTGCCTACTCAAACAACACTTAAAGCAAAAGGCCGCCAGTTCCATTCCCAGTCAGGGCGTATGACCGGGTTGCAGGTTCAGTCCTGACTGGCGCCGCGCATAACAAGAGAGACAACAATAAATGTTTCCCTCTCGCCTTAATGTTTCTTTCCTTCTTTCCCTCTCTTCCCCTCTCTCTAAAAATGAATAAACAGAATCTTAAAAGAAAGTACATCAAAAGAGCGCTGTTGCTGTTTCAGCAAATGATGGATTAATTGGTCGCGGGACATGGGCAGACTACGCTCGGAAGCTGCTTTCCCTCGGGCATATTAATGTCATGCTGACATTTCACTGGAAGGACTTCCAGGGAATAAATGTGACCAGACCTTTCCATTTTTCTCCCTGCCTTCACTCACTTTCTAATAATTGCAGCATTCATTCAAAGAGGATTCCCTTCTCAGCTGGAAGGGCAAAGTCCAGCATAAAGGGTTGTATTAGTTTCCTAAGGATGCCATAACACATTATCATGAATTAGGTGGCTTAAAACAAACAGAACTGTACCCTGCCATAGTTTTGGAGGTCAAAATTCTGAAAGCGAGGAACTGATAGGCGGGACTGTGCTCCCTCCGGAGGCTCCGAGCAAGAATCCTTTCTTGTCTCCTCTGGCTTCTGTTGTCTCCAAGCGTTTTCGGATGTGGCTGACTGAATTTAATCTTTGCTTCCCACTTCAAGTGGCCTTTTCCTCCCCTTCCGTGTGTTTTAAGAGGAATTAGAACCCATTCAAATAATCCTGAAGATCTCATCTCAAGATTCTTAACTTACATCTGCAAAGATTCCCTTTCTGAATAAGTGGACATTCATAGTATTATAGACATGTCTTTTTGGAGGCAACCATTCAACCCACTACAGAGGCACAAAGCAGGAGAATGAAAAAATAAAAATAAAAATGAACTTCCTAAGCCATTCTTACGACTAAAGAGCAATCGTGACAAACTGTGAAGACAAAATGTGCATCCACACCAAATTTTAAAAAATCCACATCTTCCAAAAAACTTATCACTGAAGTGACCAGTTTGTCTCAAGATAGGAATGTAATTTACTAGGCACCTTAATTGTGTAGCATATGCTCCCAGCTCAACAGGCAAAGCATGATTCTTAGACATTTTGAAGAAACATAGAGGGCAAAAAAATGCCATTATAAAATTCCATAACTATGACCGGTAGTGGTCTTAGCTATCTCCCCTCCTTTGTATGGGTCACTGAATAGGTGAACTTTGAGAACAAGCACTTCAACTCAAGGTTGAAGGGGAAGAGACAAGTGATGTTCAGGTAGAACAGGCTATGGAAACATAAAGAATATATTTACTCTCTCTTGTGTTAATAACAGATGCTTATAAATTTGCCCACATTCAGAGGTATACGAACAAAGATAAATTTACCCCAACATTGAATCCATTAAAATATTGCAACACAAAGAAAGAAACATAGCCTGCAAAAGAAAAACATAGCGCTCACATATGAAGACCATGTGCATCTGTAAATTAAAAACAAAAATTTGAATTCACTCAATTCAATAAGTATGCATTGAAGACCTCGTTTGTGACAGGCATGCACAGGTGACTGGGAGGAGAACAGGGAACAAAAACAGACAAAGAATCCTGCTAAATTCAAATAGGGAAGTTAGATAATAGGTAAGAATGCAGTAGGTTTGGCAGAGATAAGTGCTAAAAGGAAAATAAAACAGAATAAGGAGAAAGAGAGTGACAGTGAAATTTTAGATGGGACAGTAAATGTAGAGAGCAAGTGGCTCACATTCTCAATGGGTTAAGTGAAAGAAGAAATTAAAGTTAGGATAAAGTAAAAAAAAGTTAAAGAAAGTAAGGGATACCTAAAGGGGCAAATAATATACGAAATCAAACCATTTAAAATACAATTAAGTATAAGAAAGTACTAAATCAATATTACAAACAATTTATTATAAATAAGTAAGGCATGGAGAGCAAGACCAATAAAATGGCATTGGACTGATCAAGACAGCATAAAGTATATAAAACAAAGTGGAGTCACTCATGTCAACCAAAATGGCTGTCAGTCAGCCATGACACTTTGGTTCAAGAGGGAAACTATGTAAGTCAAAGCAGACAGGTCTGACAAGGAGACACACCTAAGATAGTTGCACATGTGATCAGAACAGCCATGTCTGCAGAGCAGGACCACTCATAGGTAAGCTTCTGGGGAAATTCCACACTTGCCATCAGGAGTGTCAAGCAGAACAGCCATGTACCACCCATAGGCTCCTGGGCAAATTCCGCACTTGGCATCAGGGGTGCCAAGGCATTTATCAGAAAGACCCAGAAGGGTGGAGTACACCACTTTCAAGGCATAACTAAGGCAGGCTCCAGGCCACTGCTGAGACAGCCGGGCTCCACGCCACGCTGATCTCCCTTGGCATTGGCTGCCGGAAGCTCTGCCTCGCTGGGCTGAGGACTTCATCTGTCCTTCTGCCCACCTGGCTCCAGAGATCTTTCCTTGCTAGATGCTGACTACTAACTCCCTTGCCCACCTTTTTGTCTCCCAGACCTGCAGACTGAGACTCTGAGACTCGGGTTCATTTTCCCCCATTGATTGCTCTGTGTGTGTGTGTGTGTGTTATATTTCTCTTAGATTGTTAGAGTGTGAGTAGGGTATTAATGTATGTTGATGTCCTGCTTTGAGTGAACCAGCAGTCAATAAACGCTGAGTGAGTAGCACAGTTACCGTGCGTGACTCCCGTCTGTCCCTCGGTGCCAGCTGCTCAGCAGGCCGCGAGCTGAGCAGTTGCCCGGCTGGCTTACAGGAAAGGCTGTATCACAAACCTACACTCATGACAGAAGGCAAGGATAGGGTTTAAAAATATGGTAGAATGAGAGAAAAATGGTAGTATTGAGGGTTTAAAAGAGAAAAACACAACACCGAGCACATGCACTGTGATCTCAGCAAGTAGATGCCGTCGACCTGAAGTTAACTCCTAGAGTTTCTTCTAGGAGTTAGTGCTCCTGTGGCAACGAGAACTTGAACTAGTGGTCCTGGCTGAACTCCAACATAAAAAAACACTGTCCTTCAAGACTTACTTACATATTTACATATGCAACCTTCTTGCTCTAGTCCATATCTAACTGAAATAAGACTTACAAAATATTGTTAAGGTTTACCTAAATGTTGACACTGCTTGATGGCAAGATTGAGGACTTCCAAATTTTTACCCTCAGAATAGAGTATGAATCGGAATAAGAGTTAGAATAAGTCCAAAATGAAGTTAAATCTATAAATATGTCACATAGTGGGTGAAGAAGATGATACTTTTATTTCTATTTTGGAGCATACTCTCACACACAACTTCATTCATTTTAAAGGAAGAATGACATCCTTATTAAATGTTTGACCTCTGCGGCAAGAGAATTGCCTTGAAATCCCCAATATACCTCTTACTAATTGTTAACTTAAGGCAAAGTAATTTGCTGACCTGTTCCTCAGTTTCTTTACCTTTAAATTGGTTGTTTGCGAGGAACCTGGCATGTATTAACCACATCATAAAGAATAATCTTAGCAACCATCTAGTATATTTATCTTAAACTGAGAAAACAGACTCAGAGAAGTTGGGTGACCTGCTAAATTATATTCAGCAGGTAGGTTACAGGACCAGGAATGGAATTCAGGTGGTCAGATGTGTAATTGAGCTTTCTTTACTCATTATAGGGGAGGTAAGGAAGAAGGAGGGATCATAAGCAACCATAATATTTCATATATGCATGAATGACAGAATCTTGACTTTAACATGTCATAGGGCTGAATAGATATAAAAACATTTGTGGGGAGGAATGAGAAAAAGGAGTTTAGTTTGAGAAAGTTGAACTGGAAATGTTACCACAAGATAATAATGGAGATGACCACATCATGTTCAATGGTTTTTCATTGCACTAACAATAAAATCTAAAGCTGTCTCAATGATCTACAAAATCTTGTACTAATTGTTATATCTCTGTTGTATATTCCTTTTCTGTCCTTCTTTCTCCCTTTTTTATATACCCCTGTCTTTCTTGCAATTCTTATGGCTGTGCCAACCAAGGCTGTTTTGATTATGATCTATTCACTGGCTTCTCTCTGTCCTAGAATTTTCTTTCCTCCAGTATTTGTATAGATTTTCCTTTCTTTAATGCAAGTTCTCTTAAAAGACCATCTACTCTGAGAGAACTTCTCTATACTAGCCACTAGCACAAGCATGCATAGGTCTGTCTCCTCTGTGAGACTATAAACTCTATGAGGACAACGGTTTCGTCTTAGTATCATCATGTCTCCATAACCTTTAATGTCTGACATAGACTAAGTGAATGATAACCATTCCTAGAATATATAAATGAATATGTGATGGGCGCAAGCATTTAACACTAATAACCTGCACTTAGATTTACTGTTGGTGACTGGGATGTCTTATTCATGGCTTACATTTTTGCTTTTCACTTGCTTGCTTAACTCACACAAGGAAAATATATACCTTCTCTGTTCTTGTTAGTTTTTGAAAGTCTTAAAATATGTACCCCAGTTGAAAGGAAACAGAGTAGTATAAGTTATCCCAAAGAAAGCTAACTATTGAAATCTTTCTCTATTTCCTTCGTGTGTGTGTGCATGCTTTCACGTGTGCTTTTATGTTTAAAAAGTCAGCACATTTCTATGTGAAAAACAAATAAGAAATCTTTTAAGTAGAGATTGGGTTAAAAATCCATTTGTGAATGTAAAGTCACATATCATGCTTGTTCTGCTCTCTTTGAACAGGACTTACTCAGCTCAATTAAGTTATCAAACACCAACACATCCCCAAGGTATCTAAATATAAGCTGTAGCATTTCTTGCATACTTAATTCCTAAAAATAACTTACTAATAGTCATGGTGTTCACACCTCCTAATCTACTGTGTATTAAAAATATTGCCATCGAGGATGCAAGAGAGAAGTACTCTTGACTCTCAGACATGTTTCAACATTTACAAAATGTATTGCCTAGAATTTCATTTTCTTTCTTTCACTCTGGACTGGCATATTTTTAGTATTTAAGTATTTGTTTTAAGAAAAATGTTCAGAATACTCCAAGAGGGTAAGTGCACATCTGCCTTCTTCAGAACTTATTAGAAAGCCTGGAATAAAATAGGCATAAATTTATATTTGTTGAATAAGTGACTAAATGTATAACACATGACTGAATGAAAATATGCCAGTTTAAAGTTTTAAAAAGTTATTTTTAACATTTTGGTTTTTCTTATTTTCCCTTTTGCTTTTTAAATCTTTTGTTTTCTTGCTTTGTCTACAGATTTTGTGTTTTATTGCACCTGTGTGGTTATTGTACCATATCAAACATTTTTTAGAAGCAAGAAGAAAACTTTCCCTTTTCTGACTCCACAATTTTTTTTATGTTATCAATTATTTTGGTTTTATTTAGTACCTTATATTTTTTAACACTTTAACAGATCAGCCTATTGGACATTTTTATCCTTTGAAAGCTAAATGCATCTTGATTTAAATTATCTAGTAACTTATCATTGTTCTTTTGTGTTATTAAAACAATTATAAATATATGGCTTAATAGGCATGTTATCTTCTCAATTTTTACCTTGAGGTATTCAAAATGAGGGCTTCGAGTCTCTTGCCCATGATGGGGAGAAGGTCACATTGTCTGCTCCCCCCAACCTTAATTTCATTGTTATTCTCATCTAAACTACCTAAGGAGTATTTGATTCTGGAACTCAGATCAGGAGTGACGCATATTTCATTGCATGCAATATTTTAGAAAGGTAATAATTTCTGACTTCAGGGAAGAGTTTCCCCAAGCATGCAAAAAGCAATTAAAACCCCACATACTTGAATGATTCAACATGCTTAAAATTTATGATAAAAGTTGTTAGGTTGGGGAAATATAGAAATTTCAACATAATGTATCTTTGGGGATGTTTGACATATCAATTGTAAAAACATGCCTTTAAGAAACTCAAATAAAACGCCTCTTAGTATCTACGCTCAGGGTGTGTGCATTAAACTGGCCTACTCCTCACCCATGAGCAATGGTGGCTGTGGTGGGTACATAGTGTGATGCTGCTCCTTTGACCATACTTGATGTTATCAGAGGAGACAACTGGGTAAAGTGTGGTCAGTGAGTCCCCCAGAAATTTGGATCCTAAGGGAATCTGTGTTTGCTGCCATGATGCTCACAGACAGAGCAGTACCGAGAAGCAGAGAATAGTGATGGAGAGGGTGTCCAGATAGAGTTATGCCCCCGGTTGTTATTTTTTTATATTAGATATTGGTTGTACTGTAATTAATTACACAGAAGCACAGTAACTTAAAAAAGTAAACACTTATTATCTTACAGTTTTTTTGTAGCTTCAGAATTTAAATAGGCCCTCACTAGGTACCTCTTAAGGTCTCTCACAAAGCTTCAATCAAGTTGTTGGCTGTGCTTAGAGTGATCCCCAAGCTTTGACTGATAGAAGGTTCACTTCCGAGGTCACTCATATGGCCATTCACAGGCTAAAGGTCATCTCTGGTAGCTGGCCCGATACATCATTTTCTTGCCACACTGACCTCTCCATAGGGCTAATTGCTTTCCTTCAAGGTGCTTTTCCAGAGCTAGAGTATGGAGGGAGAGTGAGAGGGCTAACCAGGCAGAAGTAACAATCTTTTCTAATCCAATCTTGAAATTTATATCCCATTACTTTTGCTATATTTTAATCATTAGAAAAATTACCAGGACCAGCTCACATTCACAAAAAGCTCACATTTATACCCAAGGATATAAATGTCAGGAGGTGAAGATCAACGAGGGCTATTTTAGTGGCTACATACTATAGTCGACTTCCTAGCGCCCAGGGATTCACATTCCTGCCAATTCCAGAGATACTCAGCCTCACTGAAGGTCCCCCAAAAGTCTTATCTTATTATAACATCAGCCCAAAGCCCAGAAGCATATTATATAAATAAGGTTCAGGTGTAAATGAGAATCCTCAGGTGCAGTTTTGAAGTATAGCTCCTTGGTTGCACCTCCTTTTACCTACTGATCTGTGGAACTAGAGAGACAAGTTATCTATACCCCCACACCAAACTTACAGCTATTTATATCCCCTAGAGCAAAAGCTCTGAGAGAGGGAGGGGGCGGGAGAGAGAGAGAGAGAGAGAGAGAGGGAGAGAGAGAGATCAATATATAAGTCACAGTATTTTTGAAAGTAACTTTCTATCAGTTTTGCAATATTCATTCATTAGAAGTGTGTCACTGGGACATAGGCATCTTTGGGGCCCATTTGGGGGATGCTGACCACATCCTTTTATAGGCCTTGCAGCATTTCCATTCTGGATTACATTGAGACACTTCAGGCTTTTAGAAAAGTTACCATTTTGTTTTTAAGTTACTTGAAGTTGATTCCTACTGCTTGAAAAAGAGAAGTTTTTAAAGTCCAATTTCTCTGTTCTTAAATCTTTCTTCTTCTTAACCTTTCATTTTTTAAGACTCAAACTTTCTTGGCCATTCCCATATGGGTTGAAAATTTCTCAGCATCATGAAGATTCTATCCAAAATTTTTCTTTTCATGATCTTGTTTTTTATTTTAAGCCCCTTGTTGTTTTATCCACTGGATGGATTTAGACTCTTTCAGTTGACATCTCTGCTGTATATTTGATACTCTTAGCTGCTTCCTCATGTTTTTTCAAATAGAAATAAATTAGTTTCATTCTAATGCTTTTGCCAGCAGTAAGAGAGAGAATGCAGACCAGCTCTGGACACTCAGCTCTACTCTAACAACAGGAGGAGAGATTTTCAGAGTCCCAGTGGGTGGGTCTCAGGCCATCTGAAGTGTCAAATTTCTTCTATGACTGGAGATTTCCAGATCCTTGAGAGAAACTTGACTGGAGGCTTTCAAAAACATTTACATCTGAAAGGGCCAGGGAAAGAATTTACAAGTTCTGTAAAGTATTAATAAATGCTTCAAGCAAAGGAAAGTCAGAGCCATAGAGCAGGAAGAAGCCTGTATAAAGTTTAATCAGGCAGAAGAGAGTGTAAGATCAACTTGGTCAGAGTCTCCTCTAGGGTTTCTGTCACTCCGCCAGTGACTTAGCTTCCCCCTGATCATTTGCTTGGCAATATAAGTTTTCCAGTTTATTTCCTTCAAGCCATGTTCATTTTTGACAATATGTGTTTCCACCTTGAGGCAGGAAAGCTGGAGGGAATAATGTGTGAGGACTTCTACTTCCTAAACACAGGTAAAGTCCTTCCCTTGGAGAGAAAGCCTTTGTTATGGAGAAGTTTCTCACTGATTATTCTTTCCTCCCTACCAGAGCCCTGAAGGAATCTTTCTTGGATACTCATTAGGAGAACCAGTAGGAACCGCGGAGAGAAAGCTGAGCAAGTTTGGAACTCCTCTAAGGCTCTGGCTCTAGAGATTTCTGTTTCCTGTTAGCTCATACTGAACCTCCAGAAATTTGTCAAAACTTCAATTTAGGTGTTCCTACCACTCTGTGACTTCTTGTAACTTCTGTCTGAAGCAGTCAGGCCTTTGTTTCTGTATCTCTGCTCCCTCGTCATTGAAGCTCTTGATTCCTCTGGCTTTTGTGACAACACACTCTCCTGGCTTAACTCATGTGCTGTGTGTGTGCGTGTGTGCACGCGTGTGCGTGTTTAATGCGATAGTCTCCCTTTCAATGCCCCTTTAATTTTCAGGACTCCATCCTTTGTGTTCTTTCCTCACTGCAAATAAAAAGTGAATGAATGTGCCCTACATGGTTTCAATGACAATCTTAAATTGATAACTCGAATCTAAATCTCCATTCCAGATTGCCATCCATACCCGCAGCTATAACTATCTATTCAATACCTTCACTTAATATCTCCTAGGTAAAAGGACAAAGCCAGCCCCATTCGCTATTGTGGCACCATTTAATGAGCAGGCCCATGACCTTGTTAAACATGACTGCCATTTTACTCTTCTGAGCTTGTCCCCAGGACTGGGAATTACTGGAAAACCAGAAGAGAACCAACTGCTCCCTATAATCACTTGCAAAAGGTAACATTGGAAGAAAGTGTAGGCTCGTGTTACAACTCCCCAACAGCCCAGGGGCCACACAACAGCAACCCCCATGCTTTTTTTAACCCAATTATAATCTAATAAAATCTCAAAGCCCCCACCGCTCAAGGCTGGCGTATCCCTCCCCACCATACCCCCCTCCTTTTTTGGAGAGTGAATAAAAACTTTATTCTCTATACTTTCTTCTTTTTGTGAATTCTTTCACAGCCCGCATCACTGACTACTTTAACAGTAAGTGCTTATAATATTACATGTATTATGTCAATTTTTCCCCACCTTCCATATCTTTTTTATACTTCCTTACTTGCCAAGCTAGAAACTGTAATATCAGGCTTGAGTCTTTTTTTCTTATCCACCCAGCACACATAAAATCCTGTTTCTAACTCTCATCAATTTTAATTTTTAAGCATCTTTCTTTCTAGGATACTTTTCTCCATTAATATTGTACTTTTACTTTTTAAAATAAATTGCTATTATTTTTCTTGTGTGGTAGAATACAACAAAGAGGTTAAGAGTGTGGACCATGGAAGGAGACTGACTGGCTTTGAAACCGGGTTCTGCGTCTTACATACTCACCAGCTATATGAATCTTAACAGGTTGCTTAACTTCTGTGATTCATAAAAGATGAAAAAATGTTACCTACCTCACTGAGTTTTTGACAAGATTAATATGAGGTAATACAAGAAAATCATGTAGAATAGGCTCATAAAGATGTAAAATAAATATTAGTTATTACCTGAATTAGCTGATTACTGTAATCATTGCCTAAGTAGAACTTCTTTCTTTAATCTTAGTAATCAATCTAAAGAATTCAGACACTGTGAAGAAATAGAAAAGTAATTGTGTAACCGAACTCAGGTCCCATTGCCTGCTGCTACGGAAGCCAACACCGGAGAGGCAGGTTCTGATGTAAAGGCACACGGTTTATGTTCAGATGCTGGCCACCTGGAAGATGAGGGACTCATCTCAAAGCCCATCTCCAGGGAAGATGGGGACGCATGTCTCAAAGTCCATCCCCCCATCTCAGTGGAGACATAGATTTTTATAAGGGAGCAGAGGGGAACAGAACAAAGAGATCAAAGAAGCAGGTTGAAGAGTTCTCTCCGTGTAGACGAGCACAGTCCATTCTGATAAGGCAGGTGATGGTCTGGTGTATGTCTTCCTGGCTTAGCCACGTGGACTTCACGCATCCCAGCTTCGTGTCATCCTGACTCTATGGCTGAAGGTCAGCAAAACTCCTGGAATTGGGATGCTTGAAGGTCGAAGTCCATATCTTTGGAAATTATTTCCCAGGATTCTTATGCAAGCATGGTGTTCCTCTAGAAGCTGCACATTGGTCAGGGTCAGCACTTACAGACACCATGGCAAAAGAATGGTGGAGTGGGTTATAGTTTCTCACCTTTACAATTTCCCACTGTTACAACCGTGTCCTTCTTACTCTATTAAAAAAAAATATCTTTCAATAGTTATCAATTGCTCTTTGATCCAAAATACTTCATGTGTCTTACAAGGATCCTCATGGCCTTATTCCCACCTAACTTTACATCCACATATATTGTAAGTCTTTTAGGTCCTCACAATCTAGGACTGTTCGTTCTTAGTGACTAATCCTTATGCATTTGGTAACTTCCAGGCATGGAGGATGTGGGCACACTGTCCCACCCTCACAGAGCTTGTGCTCTTCATGAAGCCATTCATGTTGTCTGGCTTTCAGTTCTGCAAATTGATTACGCTTCTCAGTTCCAGGCCTTTGGAATACTGCTTCCTCTGCCTCTCTTCATTTTCTTCCTGCTCCTTAATGCTTTGGGTTTGAGATTAAACATGCTTTTTCCCCCTGACATTTAATACTAGTTGTTTTCCCTCATCGGGCTCCTGTATCATGCAGGAGTCAGTCCTATAACAAGGGTGTGTAACTTTCAGTTTTGCTCATAGACTTTAAGTTTCTAGGGGGCCAAGGTTATGTTCTCATTGATCACTGCATCTCTAGGACTTAACATCATGCCCAGTATGGAGGTGGGACTTCAACACACATCTGCTGAATGGATTTCAGGGCACTTTTTATTGGAAGATTTTTGGGGCAGGAAGCTAGATATGTGGGGGACTGGAGATCCATCTGGGAGAGAACATGTGTCAATACAAAGTTAAAGACATTGGGTTCAAAGGCATTTGGCTAGCAAGGTAGAGAAGAACTTCTTTGAATGCAGAATAGGGTTAATTAAAAACTCATCTGGCCCAGTACAACTAATCAGAGAGAAAGAGAGAAGAGAGGGCGAGAGAGAGGACAAATAAGCTGTTTACTAAAATCTCCTGGGGAACCGATAGCATAACGTTTGAGCAGAATTGGTGATAGAAGTTTAGTTAACAAAATTGGCACTTTAGCAGGGACGATGGACCATGCTGTTTTGCAGACATCAGCTCCCTGGTTATCTGGCATCAGAAGCCTCAGCAGAAACTTCAAGAGATATTAAGAGCAATGACAGTGCCCCGGTATGAACTAGCTATGAAAATAATCTTTCTTATGTTGGCAGATATAGAAGACATCTGTACAGTAAGTTGAGCCAGAAAGAAGACAAGGGCAGTTGCTATAGGATAACCAAGAAAATTAATTTTGCGTCTCTCTTGATATATCCCAAAGGTATTCCTGGAAACGTATGGCAGAAATCTTTGCATGGAGATAAAGAGGGTGAAAAGCAGGTAGGGGCAGAGTAAAATACATTTTTGTTTTTGACTATTAATATGAATCTACACAATGCCAGCTCTTAAATGAGTTAAAATTTCTCATTGAGGTCTCATATGTATACATATATTTGGAATGTTTTATATCAGTCAGTATGTACAAGGTTATGCTATAATAACAAATCCCAAAGCTCTTTGGTTTACAGTAAAAAGGACTTATTTCTTATTTGTGTGTCTACTGTGGGTAATCTTTGACTTTATTCCACGTGTTTTCTTCATTCTAGGATCCAAACCAAAGAATTAGCTCCTTTTGGGGGATATAATGCTCTAGTGAGAGAGCAAAAGAAAAAGATCCAAAGCCTGCTAGCACCTGAAAAATAAAATATATTGGCATTTCTGAAAGTCCTTCCAAGGGAAAAAATTCTAGGAGGAGCTTCCTCAGAAGCACTTGGGAATCCTTTGTGGTATTTCATTGGAACAAACCAGGTCACATGCCATTCCTTAACTAATCGCTGGCAAGGCTGACAAATCTATCCTTATTGCAGCCAGGTGCTGTCTGAAGATGGAAGTCAGTGGTGACAGTGCTTTTGGTGCATAATTTCCAATAAGAAGGTGTGGATACCAGAACAAAATTAAGGTTTACATAAGAAGGAGAAAGGCATAAACAAATCATGGATAACCAACAATAAAAATGTTGAATTCGTTTTGCTCCGACTGTGTTTACATGTTGTCTTTTGTCATCTTATCTAAAATAAGGAGAAAATTATCCATTTTTGTTAGCAAATAGCAGAGAGAAAGAATGGCTTTTCTGTTTATGTTTAAGTCATTTCCTCTGAGGCCTTGAAAGACTTTGCTCCTGGGACACATTTTCTCTTCTATGTGACTCATAATTCTTCATAATTTCAGTATCTACATACATGGTTTTAAAATGATGTGGATACTTTGTTTCTTAATCTTGCTTCCCCCAATGACTTTGTTCTATACTCTTCCTTGCCTGTTTTCCCCAATCATTACCATTAGACCTTGTCATTATAAAAAACCAAACCTATATACTTAATCTCAGTTTGAAGAATCACTCTTCGTTTCATGTCATAAATGACACTTATTTGGGGGTGAAATAAAGGTGGGGTTCTGGCTCATTTCTTTTTGTATTCCAAATCCAGAATTTACAATACCGACTAGGGCCCCCAATCCATTGATTGTAGCCCTTTATACATTCTCTTATCTATCTTATGCCTTTACTCCTTTATTTAGCCTGCTTAAATTCCCTCATCAATCATTATTGTCAGTCTATTTCATACAGATTGAACGTTTTTTCCTTTCTCGCTTTGTTACTTTTTTTGGGTCAAACTACAATGCTAATTAAATCAAAATATGTCCTTAATGTGTGCTTGAATCTACATCACTGAACAAAGCTGGATCACTCTAGCTGTCTCACTTTAAATTCATGATTACTAATATCAAGTGAAGCTTTAATATTGTCCAGCCATCAAACTATATATATTGTTAGTCCATGAATCCTCCCACTCTCAGATAATTATTTCACACTTTTATTTTACTTCTTAAACATCCAATCAACCTCCTACCTACATAGCTCACTCCCAATTCATAAACACTGATGTTAAAGGGAATAAAGAATCTATCAGAAAAGAATCATCACTGGAACTTACCACCAAACCTACTTACATGGGCATCCGGGCCCATCTCCTGGGCCCTTTTTTCCGATACTGTGGATAAACTGTCTCCGACCCTGGCAAGGGCCACCTTTTTCACTGTTGCACCTGCCCTTGCCCCCTTGTCTTTTGATATCACCATTCTGGAAAATAATGAACTTTCTCCTATATATTCTTATTTTCTTTCCATAAGCATACTGACTGTGCTATTTTTTTCAATTAAAAATATTATATTTATCCTTTTTACTCTGACAACTGCTATCCCTTCTGTCCCTGCTCCTTTTTACAGCAAAAATCCTCAGAAATATTGCCTATACTCACTACCTCCAGCTTCTCTCCCCTCATTGTCTCTGGCCCTTGCTCCAACCAGGCCTTTGCCCATTGCCATTGAAATTGTTCTTGTCAAGATAACCGGTGATATACTATCCACACTGTCCAATACAGAGGCTAATTTCTCATTCACCTTATTTGGTCTTCCAGCATCATTCGGCACAGTGCCCTTGAAATATTTTTCTCCTCGGCTTTTACTTTTGTGTTCCTTACCTTCCTAATTTCTAAAATCTGGAATGCGCCAGAGCTTGGGCTTCACAATCTTCTCTACTCTACAAACTTTGGAAGGCCCAGTGTGTGTCTCCAGTTCAAACAACCTCCCTGGATTCCAGACGCACGCAGCAAGCTGCCTGCTCAGTATCTGCATGTGGGTAAGACTAAAAAGTAATGGAAAAGGCTTAGTGAATGGAGCTGAGGAATGAAATTGAGATAAATGACACATCTGCGCAAAGCTTGAGTAGAACTATTTAAAAAAATGTGATCTCAATATGTGTGATGTGATTGGGTATTCTCTGGCAACTGAAAAACTAGCTTAATTTTAAATCGGGGTTGGTTTGGAAAAGAAATAAATAACCTGTACCATTCAGGGATGTATCTGACACCTGGGACCTTGGAGAATTTTCTGAGGCACTCTATCTATGGAGTTCATCTAGATGTCTATCAGATTAAAACATCACTCTTAATAGAGCAGCCTCTAGTATTTCTACTCCCTGCACGGCCAGTGGTGCAGGGAGTAGAAACTGATTTACTAGGAACAAGGTTGGTCTTTGGCACAGAAACCAAAAGTCAGATGGATGATACTGGAAAGTCTTTAGAATACTGAATTTTTTACCTGGAATGACTCACATGCTCAATGTTTTGTGAGCTTATGAGAATAGATCAAAGAAACTCCTTCATGAAATATCTGGTTGTATATTTGTGTTTAAATCAACCATGACATCATTAAAAAAAACACAAAAACTGAAGTTTATCAAAGAAGAAGAAGGAGGCTGTATTGCACACATGCTTGCTCTAATTAAGAGATTCAATCAGCTCTGTTAGCTGTTTGGATTGTTATTAAAAATTATATTAAGTCCAGTGTTTCAACTCTTGGTTGAGAACTTACATTACGCAGTATTTAGAGACTTGGATGGGGGTGGGGAGGAAAAAGAGTCTAAGGTCAGCAACTGGAGAGGACAATTTTGAATTGTGGTTGAACACATAATTGAAATGTTGGTGAGGTGAAAAGCTTCCAAGGTACAGATGCAACAGAGATTAATACAAAAATGTGGAGTCTGGCACTAAGAATTACATATGTTTTCAAATACCACAAATGCTCCCTTTTCTATAGCAGAATGTCTGACGTCAGTCAAAAAGTTACTCAATACTGCAGGGAGATACTCAGACTTACATATCAAGTTGGTGAACACACATCATTGAAAGTACCTTGACATATATGTCAAGACTTGAGGGAGTTTTGCATAGAGGTGCTGCGGAGTGCAGTGTGAACAGTGTGATATCCACTTAGTGCAAGTTGCTCCAACAACTATTTACAATAAAGAGAATTACAAGCTCTGGGAAAGACCAAAAAGTCCCCCAACTTCCAACTGCTAGTACATAAAACTGGAGAGAAGAAATGGGTGAGACAACACTCCTAGCAAAACGAAGATGGAATAGTGAGGGTGTCCTGGGACTGCAGGCAGAGCTCACGTTGAGGGGGATGACACTGATGTCTGCATGGTTATGCCTCCTGAGTCTAATCACAGACAAGCAGGGTCTCAGGGAGTGCGAGTGGGCAGCTTACCTCTGGCCAGGATGTTCCTCCTAAAGATACCAGGAGAGACACCACCAGTCACCTCACTTCCAATTAGCACAATTGGTTAACTGTAGGAGAAACAGATCTTAGCACCCAGGGGTCTCCAGTTAAAGTTGAAGATAGGTTCAGAGGGAACATATAAAAGAGTTCCTAGAATTAAATAAAGTAAAAAAGAGGAGGTTAGGAAAAAGTGCCATCATAAGGAGAACTGACTTTGAGGCTCAGTGGTAAATAGTGGAGAGAAACTGAGAGATGGGCTGAAGAGATGAGCTATTTTTGTACATGAAGCAAAACCATGTTAGCAAGAGACCCTTTTTAGAATACAGAATCCCTAGAGTCGGCTGCTGAAATGCACAGTGCATGTGCGTGCAGGGATGAGCCTTTGCCTTGAGAGGGAAAGAAGTAGGACAAAGGACCCAGATGGCTGATCTGGCTTCAATCATGGCCACCTTTGAAGCTTACCAGGCAAATACTGCTGGCGACAGGAAGGAAGGCAAAGGGAATAATTTTCTTGGATTGGGAGATGTGTCTCGGGTGCAAAGAGGGAAAACTTTTATGCATTTATGTGACTAGGGAGTCAGGGGGACAGTCCTGAAATACAATTACAGATTCACTGAAAAGCAAAAGAGCGAGGTAGACCTCAGGACCCAGGTACATGTTGTACTTTTGTATCTTCTGGAAGAGAGAGGCAGTTCCTATAAAGAATATACTGGAAGTAAACTTTTTTTAGGAATTTGTAGCAATATAATGAAACTTTCATGTGTTGAGCAGCTGACTTAAAAATTCCCATGAGAAATGTGCCCTGCTTTGTTAAAACCATATTTCTTCAGTCAGCTATGGAGTAGAAGGCAGCTCGTGCCAGTGATGGGCTCTCCTTTGGGCAGAGGCAGGAGAGGAGCTGAGCAGAAAAGGTCTCCAGCAGAAAAGCTCAACGGAGTGATCTGGTGACTGGCGCCAGGAGGAAAGCCTGGGCACACTGTGCAAAGTGACCCATCACAAAATCCAACCAATACAAAGAGAAAGAACTCATGGACACAGATAATAGTGTGGTGATTGTGGGGGAGGGGAGTGGGTGCAGTAGAGGAGGGCATGGGGAGATAAACAGTGATGGAACAAAGTAAATAAAAAATATTTTAAAAAGTAAAAACTTTAAAAAGAAACCCTGCAAAAATAAAGAACGCTGGTGTCAGAGCTGGGGTTTGGATGGAGTTTGGGTAAAAGTAGACACAGATGGGCTACACAGAAGTGGTGACTGTCTAATAATTGAGTTATATGTCATTTTCATTGATGTTTCTCTATATCATTATTGAAATATTCATATTGTTCTATATCTAGCATATCTTAAAAAAACACATCTATGGAAACGTGGTGATAAAAAACATCCCACAGAAATACTCATAATGTTTATTGTAAAATAAGTGATAAGTGAAAGATAAGTAAATATGAGAGTTAAATCAAAATTATCAGGCATTTACTGGCTTATTAATTAGTAGCTGATTTCATAGCTTCAAATTCAGCAGTTAACATTTCGTATTTATATAAAGAATAATCAATAAACTAAACCCCATGTTTCTAAACAGGGAATATGTAAGTACATACATAATTTAGAGTACGTTTTTTCTTCTTAGAAAAAATATTCTTTCATCAGAGAAACAAAAAAAAGGAATAAGGTAGGGACTTTGTCTTTATTTAAAATTTTGATATTTTACTCCATAAAATACTTTTATTTATTTAGATTTTAAAATTATTGCATTTAGCCCAGGCTGGTGTGGCTCAGTGAATTGAGTGCTGGCCTGCAAACCAAAGGGCCACCAGTTCTATTCCCAATCAGGGCACATGCCAGGGTTGCAGGCCAGATCCCCAGTTGGGGATGCACAAGAGGCACAACGCATTGATATTTCTCTCCCTCTCTTTCTCCCTCTCTTCCCCTTTCTCTAAATAAATAGATAGATAGATAGATAAATAAATAAATAAAATCTTAAAAAATAAATAAAATATTGTATTTAAAATCACTGATCTTGATTCCTGAATTATCGGTACTCTTTTAAATTTTGTGCCCAAAGCAAGTGACTCTGCCTCCACATCCTAGTCTGACCCTGGGTGGCGGCAATATTGTTTCTTTGGGTTGGGTGCTGAGATGAGCAGCCATTGCAAGGAGTCTGCAGCACTGGTACCTATAGTTGGAGGAACTGCTTAAAATATTCAGAGTATTTCCTTAATTATTTGAGATAATCTCCACTTTTTGATGTGACTGCTTCAAATGAAAGTTAGTTCACAAGGCCTGCTGTACATCTGAAAAAGAGACACTTTTAAATTATGGCTAGGTCACAGGTTTCTTTGAAAGAGTATCAGGAGACTCATTCGGTAAGTTAACTCCTAGTCCAAGCATGGTAAAGGGGGAGTATAAACAATGAAGAAGTGATACTGTGGACAAACACACAATTTAAATGCTCCTGTTAGAGCGATAGAGAGGGTTAGGGGTTCAGTTTTCCGTAGGAGGAAACGAGTAGGAAACCTTCAGGAATTCCTGCTTTTTCCCTTTGAACTCTTACTCCTTTCATCTTTTAGAATTAAGCTTCTTTTAACACCAACATTTTAACTCAATCAATATTTTTCTATTTCAACCCCTTATGTTATTATACCTTCCCATTTTTTCTTTTTAGTTCCATGTAGGCCCAGGCTGACATAATTTTCCAGCCAATCGCAGAAGCAGCAAGAAGTACAGTTTTGGCTTTTCCTTAATTCCCCCTCCCCAGCCTGATTAGCTTTAGATCAAGTCATTGTCTGGATTTGTGATCCTAGAGCCATCCATTTTCCTCATAGCTCTTTGTCCCCTGTTCCCTTAGCTGCCAACAGAGTAGTGGGTCAAGTGTGTCAAATACAAGCCCAGATGCTCGGTCAACTAAGTATAGCACCACTGATGGACTGATTCATTCTATTCCACAAATTTCTGCTTCTAGAATCACAGTTTCTGTGTAAACCATCTCTCTCGCTTTGGCCTTGTGCACTGTCTTTGATGGTGTTCCTTTTGGCTTTCCAGGAGATTGATTCTGCCTCATCTCTTAAATGTTGACAATTTCTTTGACATATGCCCAGGTCTCTCAAAACAACAACTGTCATATCTTTGTTCTTTTGGGTCCCCAGAATTGGGTAAATACCTCACTTCCCCAGCTGATTGGTTGTCTTGGAATTTATTGCTAAGGGAATAATACAGCTGGCATTATGGCTTTTAAGACCAAAAAAAAAAAAAAAGATTTACTTCTATGTCCAATGAACCAAGTATAAAAATATAAATATCTGTTGAATGAATGAAGAAAGTGTATGATCCTGCCTGAAGTGATTTTCATATGATAAAAAAGACATAAAAAAAAAATTAACTGAGCAATGCACTTTGTTAGCTTATTTTCAGAAAAAAAGGCAGTTTTTTAAATTTATAATATCTTTGCTTGAGGGGTTTGTAAACAAACTCTGGAGGCAATGCCAAAGAAAGAGATGCAAGCCCGATTTGAAAAGTACCAAATTGCTCTTAGGGTTTAGCTTTGTGAACTGACCATCTGGAAAGACAATGCCCATTTTTAAGAACTACTTTGTTAATTAAAAATATTTTTTCAGTGCTTTATATTCACACTTCATAGAGCTTTGGATTAAATAATCAACTATGAATAGAAGTTTGTGTTTATATTCTAAATATTAAAAATATTGAATAAAGTAGGGGTGATCAGGTCACTGATGGGCACCTCCATTTGAATTGAGTCCCTCATATGTAAATATATTTATTTAGATTTCCAAAAGATTTAAAAACATATTTAGCTATGCCAATAATGAATCAACTCTTTATAAGTCAGACAAGTTATAGAAATCAAATTATGTCAACTGCTAGTCACCCTTGACACCTCTCTTTTTCTAATACCCCCATCTAATCAAGTATAACAAATTTCTACAAACTTACTTAAAAACTCAAATTTGTATTTTACTGTATTTTACTGTTTTCTGTAGACCTGAAGTCTGACATGGATTTCACAAGGTGTAGATACGTCAAGGTGTATGCAAGACTACTGTGTAGGCTTCTGGAGGCTCCAGAGAAAAATCTGTGTCCTTGGCCTTCCCAGCTTCGAGAGCCTGCCCCTTACCTTGGCACATGGCCTCCTTACTCTGTTCTTAAAGCCAGCAATGTTGCATCTGTCTCTTCCTTTCTTCAGCAGTCATAGCGTCATCTGACTCACTCTCCTGCCTCCCTCTTCTACTCCTAAAGACTTTTAGGATTACATTGGGCTCACCAAGATAGTCTAGGATAATCTCCCTATTTTAAGGTGGCCTTGTTAGCAACCTTAGTTCCATTTGCAGCCTTAATTCCCATTTGCTATGTAACATCACATATTTGCAGTTATGGGAATTAGACATGGATGCTTCGGGAGGCTGTTTTTCTACTTTCCACAAAGCAAATTGCTTCCAGTAATGAAACTTGCTTACGCTACTTTCCAAAGACAGGTTTTTCCTGATAGCCAAAAAAGCATTCCTATATGAACTTTCATAAGCTGAAATGATGTAAAACAAAGTAACACAAAAATAAATTGAGATAAAGCACAGATGCTCCCAGACACAGTCGAAAGCTATGGCTACTTGATGCTGAGATGCTGAGTGCGGTTCCTGGGGAAGGAGCTTGGTGAGGCCACTCTCTGCTCCGGGCGTGCACTGCCCGCTAAACTTAGGTTCCCTGCAAAATAAACACGGAATGTTATGTTCCCTTTTCATCTTTTCTTGTAAAGGCAAAAGTCTTCTTTGGATTTCTTTCAGTTAGTGAAAACAGGTACAAACGCAGGTCTTTCCTAAAAGCAAAGTGGCATAACAATAAATTTTGAAAAATTGGGAGATGCCTGTGCATCCGAATCCCAACACTTCTCACACCATCCTTGCCATTCCTGTGCTCCAGCAGTACCACCTCTTGCCTGGGTTACTGCATCTGCTTTCTAGATGGTCACTGCTTTATTCTTGCCCTGTGCATACTATTCCACACAAAGCAGCCTAGTTCATTTCTTAAAATATGAGTCAGATTTACATTGCTTTGGACTCAACCCCCATCTCCACCCCAATGCTTCCAAGTTTACTCAGATTAAAACCCTGAGTCCTTGCAGTGGTTTCAGGCCTTCCATAGTCTGGCTGAGTTACCTATGCATTTCTCTCCTTATTCACTCTGCTCTAACCACACTTTCCTCCTGCTGTTATGCCAATAGGGCCAAGCTTATTCCATTTCAGGGCCTTTTCACTTGCCTCTTTACTTAAAATGCTTTTTCCCAGGTGTCAGTGTAGTTCATTTCTTGAAAATACCACCTAATGAGAGAGCCTGTCTCTGGGCGTTCATATTCAAAATAGCTTCCTTGCTCAGTTCCAATACCTGTTCCTTACTTTCTATTTCCCTTCTCAGCATTTATCACCATCTGACGTATAACACCTTGCCTATCTCCTTCTAACAGGTTATAAGCTCCATGTAGACAGAGAATTTTGTTGATGGCTGTACCTTCAGCACTTGGAAGACAACCTGGCAAAAATTATGTGGTCAATAAATATTTGTTGAATGAATGGAAATATTGCAATGAAGAAATCCATCATATGCAAACTTTTCTACGTATGTCATCTTGAAGACTTTAGAACAAGTTCTGAATAGTTGATTTCAGGTATGTTTTTGCTTTTATATTTTTAGAAATTTGTTTTATTTTTTCCATTAATATTTTGTCCAGTCACCAAGGAACCAGTCTAACATTTTGATCTTTTTATATAGGCCATGGATAACACTCATTGTTCGTTTAATAATGAAAAAAAATGACCAGTAGATAAATCTGAATTCATGTACAAAACATGAAAATTGCTTTATTGTATTTGCATTATTCTATAACCTAACTAATCCGGACGTAGTTACCAGCATTGACCTGAATAACTGAACTAAATTAAGGTTGTCCTCTTGATTACAAATGTAGCTGTTTTTCTGTTTAGTATGAGATTATTTTGACTGACCTAATTTGAGATTACTAATAGAGGAAAGCATATATATATATATATAAAATATATATATATTACATATATAATATATATAATATATGTGTGTGTGTGTGTGTAAATCATCATTTAGTAATAAATGATTTAAGAAAATTCTCCCACAATTAAAATAATAGATTTGAAACAAAACTTGAGATCAAAATTCCAATTTGATTTTTGAACACATCTAGTGTGCTAAACATTCTGAAGCCTATTAATAATCTATAAGGCAGTTATGCATATTTTATACTAAAAGATGTCTTAAAAGGCTATGCCTTTATAAGTAATAAGCAGCTTACAAAATCACTTTAATGAATTTTTAATATTTATTTGGAACAACGAAAATCTGTCATTTTAGAAGGTCAGATATGACAAGCAGCTATTAATAAAATAGTGGTTGTTCTTGAATGGGATAGCTGGCTATTTAATTTCCAGTCAATTTGGAAACACAGTTATCAGCTATAATTAAACCAAAGAAAATTTTAAAAAAATATTTTATTTATTTATTTTTAGAAAGAGGAGAAAGGAGGAGGAAAGAGAGGGAGAGAAACATCAATGTGCTACAGATACATCAATCAGTGGCTCTCGCACACCCCCAGCAACATCAGTTGCTGGGGCCCTGACCAGCAACGCAGTCATGTGCCCTGACTGGGAATTGAACTGGTGATCTTTCGGTTCACAGGCCAGCACTCAATCCACTGAGCAACATCGGCCAGGGTGTCTTTATGAAATAAATAGAAAAAAAAAACTCTCAAAAAGGATCTCTCCCTAAAGAAAGACAAAATGAAATAATAGGCCACTGAACTCAATGCTTAGTTTTTTAACATCTTGGACAAGAGAAGTAAACCAATTTATTTATGTTCTTATTTCCTTGGTTTCTTCATTCATTAGATGAGGCAACTGGACCAAATAATCTTTAAGGTTCTTTATACATCCAGAATTTCTCAATTTGGTTTATTATTATTATTTTACAATAGATACATTTTTTTTCTTTATACCTTGTGTTTCCCAGGCATTCCTGCAAAAATGTAATGGTGAAACCCAATGACTGTTAATAAACATAATGACAATAAAATCTCAAGACATTTCAAGAAATAATTGTGTTCCTAAAGGTTAGTTAAACTTTTCAAAAATTGAAAGAATAACATACGAAAATAATTTAAAGAAAGCTGACATCCTGATGGAAGAGTAATGCTTTTTAGTGCTTAATTTTTTGATATAAAATATCTGAAGGCTGCTTATTATCATAGGGGAACTTTTAGTTGCCTTAGTTTGGTTTATTGGAAATAATTTAAAATTAATATCTTCATATATTATTTGTAGTGGAGAGATGAGGAGTTTGCTTATTAAAGGGAAAATGTCAAACAAGGGATGATCTCTTTACAGCAATGAAAAATCTCATGGAAGACTTTCCACCTCTTTATCTGCCCACAGCCCTAAAACCAAAGCTTCTTCGTTGGGATTTTATCAGGTTAATTAAAATGTTGGGTTTTTAAAAAAATAACTATTACATGTTATCAACATTGATTCAGCTTATAGTTCAACAATGGTTAAAGTTTTAGTCTTGTGACTGAGTTAAGCTTAGCACTGATAGAGTTTAGTAGCTTCTGAAATGGTAGTTTTGAAGGCGCCACCCTATATTCTCTTATACCATATTCTTTTACCAACAGAGGCATACGAGCCTTTCTGGCATCAGAGTGGTTCGATGAGTTTTGATTCAGCATACCAGGTTTTATGTTATTCACATATATTCTTTCTCTTTCTGTTAACATTCACAGAACATTCCAGATATTTTGAAGAAATTACCTACTGTTTCTCATCTCAGTGTTCTTTTGTGATGGTGTCAAGTTATATTCATGGAAGGTGGTTTTCTAAGAAAAGGTGAAGCCAATTACAAAATGTATTAAATCTCTGTTCTTAAGAGCTCTATTTCTTAATCATAGTGACAAGAACAATATAAAAAAAAATTACTTGAGGATGAAGTACTCTTAAGAAAGAAACTTAGGGCTCCAGACCACTAATAATGTCCTAAGCAGGCCTGAACAAACAGTGCAATACTCTTATATTCTTATTAAGAACCGTTTGCTTGCTACTACAGTTTATGCCATCAAACTCACCGGTAATCTTCATGGCAGAGTAAATGTTACAGAAAAGCTCTCCGGAATTCTCCAAGGTATTGTGTAATACAGTTTTAAGTAATCAGGAAAGAACAGTTTATAAACTTCTCATCATATGATGCAGGTCTCCAGTCTTTCTGAAAAGTAGAATACTTATTTCAATTTGTGTATTGTCAGTGCTCTCTATTCAAGTTCACTTTTTCTTTTTATAAGGTTATTTATCTCATCGTGAGAGACCTGCCCTCATGGTCTAATCTAATCTTAATTACTTCCCAAAGACCTAACCTCCAAATAAGATCACATTGGGGGTTAGGGCTTCAATGTGTAAATTTTGGGAGGTTACAAACATTCACTCCATAACAAAGGCTAACGATTATTATAAAACTTGCTTATTGCGTGTGCCAAACTCAATGGGGTACAAAGACAACACAACTTCATCTTTCCAAATACTGTCTTCCAACAGATCAGGTCAGCTTCTCTTACTGTCTCTGTCAGGCAGATGTCATGATTTTTCCAGGTGTGTTAGGATGTTAGAACAGATAGGAAAGATTGCAGTGAAATATAAAAACATAGCTCCAATCTATCATCCAATTCAAAGCCTGAATTCAAGCCCTGCAGATTAACAGCAGGTGAAAGTCTGCTTTGCTGCTTTTCTTGCTCTTTTTCCACCAATTTTGCGCATTCCAGCTCCTAGGAAGCAGCAGGGTTAAGACTCATTTATACAATAATTTGCATGTTGGATTTAATTGATTATGGTCACATTTCAAAAATTAAATACACTAGCTTAACTTCGCACAACACAAACTAGGTTTCAGAATGCACTTCATGCAAGAAAGATAAGCATTACTGAGTGAAATTTTATTCTCTCCTCTTTTTTTCCCTCTCTCTGTCTCTCCTGATGTATCTAGCATCTCGAAAAGATTATGGAAGAATTATTGAATACCACTCTGTCTGCCTCTGCTAATGGATCCAATATCTTGAAAAGATTATGGAAAAATTGCTGAATACCACTGGTTCTCAGTTTGGTGGCCTCAGTGAAACTGTGAGACAATAATGAAAGTGGCATTCACTAATTTCTTGAATTTAATATTAATATTACACTTCCGAATTACCTCCTTTTCCTCGAATCTTCACTCTAGGACTCCTCTGCAGTGCTGATGATCAGGATCTTCTCAGTGGGGACTCAGGGATCCGGGTATATTGTACATATTTTTTTCCAAGCCTTATTCATCCCATTTTTTTTCTCCTGGATACCAACTCCCTTTAAACCATGGGAAAATGTCTCCACAGTGTGAGGCTCTTGATTGGTCCAAATGTGGGCCCTTCATTTACGCTGAATCAGTGAGTCCCTATCTTGAGATTTAAAAACAAAACAAAACGCGGACTTAGAATATGTCTCTAAATCAGTTTCCATCCAATGAGTGAGTATGTAAGATTTTTTAAAAATAGTCTGCGCCGTCATGTCCTGATGACCTTCACATATTCATATAGATCCACAGGCAAATAAACGCATGATTTACAGCTAATCTGAGCTTGGCAGGGTGCCTCGCAATTCTCCCAGGAGAGGAGATCGCAGGAGGCCTGTAAGGAGCTGCTCCAACGCCATCGCCATCACCCTTTTTCCTGGGATGCTGTCATGAGGCAGTTCCTCAACCCCTCATCCCCTTCGGATGAGGTGTGGGACTGCCTGCCTCACCCCTGGAAAGAGAGCCGCAGGATATAAAAACACTTAATTGCAGTTCAGAATCGACCCCCAGAAACAGATCATTCCACACCTCATGCTGCAGTTACCTGGCCCCTTTTGCTTCAAGTGTTCTGTTTCTTTGGTGTATAGTAGAAAAAAATCCTGGGAGGCTGGCACCTTTGGCTTGCTCTTCTTTTCACTGCACATGTAAGTAATAAACTGTCTGCAACCAAAATTTGCTCCTTATATCTTTGGCCATTGAATCATTCAGACCGTAGCCTTAGTCTTGACTTGTGTGTGTTTGAAAGTTATGCCTCTGTCTCAGGGAGGGGAGGGTATAGCGGGGTTAGCAGAGGTGGGGAATATCAGTCTTAATAAAAGAAAATGAAACAGACACAAGAGAAAGAGAGAGCATGAGCTCCTGGCAGCTCTACCCGTAGACATGACTATGTCTTATTTGTGCAAGTATTTCCTGGGTACTACCAATAATTCATGTTGGATTTCTGTTTTGCAAAGTCAAATAAAACATGAGATTCCCTCTTTAACAGAAGTGTCCTGGTGCCAGAGGTTCGCAGAATAATTTTTATTTCACAATATTAAATTATGAGTTACCGTTCTTTTAATCAAACTGCTCTGTGACAATTCCCCCAATTCCGAATATAGAATGTTGCGGAAAAATGAAACGACCAGACACTGAGGGGTTAGGAGCACGATCTTTATTTACGTGTACAGGCCCAGAGGAGACAAACTCCAAATTCTGAACCCAGAACAATAGCCCTGCATTCCTTTTATGCTGGGCTAAGTGGGGGAGGGTATTGGGAGGCATAGTATAGATCTGGCACCAAAAGGGTTTACAGAGGTGAGAGAGAAGCATTTACATCATAAGTCAGGGCAATTAGCATTTCATCTTTGGTATCAGCCTTGATTTCCTCTACAAGAACACGTGCTGCTTTAATCAATGAGTAGCTATTATGTGCCGTTCATATCTGTTTCTGGGGAATTGTTGTGGACAGTGATGAACCTATTATTCTAGGTCTGATCTCAGATGCCACTTTCAGCTGGATTTGGAGTCCTAGGTTCTAACTCAGAACCAATTAATCATTTCACAGAGAATGGTGTAAGGACAAATACAAATTAAAATTGGAGACTTAACTCTCTCTGTTGCAAATGGGCGTAGAGATTTCTGTGAGCTTCCTTTTCTTAGGGCACACACTTTAGAACATTTGTTCTAAGTTCTCACTCCCTTTTTTAAAAATATATATACATTTTTAAATAGCTAAATAAGCCTTTTGCCATTTTTAGGCAAAAGGGTGTCCTTCTCAAGGAACTGGAAGCCATCTCTTTGAAATATAAACGTCAGGAGAGGCAGTTTCTCTGTCTCCAGTCTGTGTGGAGTGGTTAAGAACCCAACTTCCATGGGCCCGAAGTTCCAAAATCACCCCTGTTGTAAAGATAGAAGGAATTTTTTTTTTCTTTGTATAAGGTCAGTTAACTAACAGATAGTCATCTTAAATACCAAGTAAATTCAGGATGAGCTATGTGTGACAAACAGTGCTGTCAAGTCCTCCCACCTGAGGACTAGTTACTGTCTATCTTGAGAACATGCACGGAATGAGTTATGTCTGTCAGCTGTACACCTGGGTGTGATTTCTTTCTGTCCTTGCAGTCTCTTGGTGGATCGTTAGTGATGTCCATTGTATTCTGGTTTAAAGCTTCTTCAATCACACAATTGTTTGCTTCCTTTACTAGGTTTGTGGAGAGCTTTTCTAAGTTAGAAGAAGATTTTATTTTTAATTCTATTTCCCAACAGTGGTGTCTGAGCTGTTATTGAAAAAACTTAACAGATGTGTTCTTATGTCCCTCTGGTTAGAAATAATACTCATGTATGTTGTACAGGAGAATAAAACACCTTGTGTCCCAGGACCTGACAGCAACAATTGGTCTAAATACAACTTGTCAGGCACAGCTACAGTCCTTATCGCCAAGAAAGCTGAGGATCTTGTATGTGACATGATTTGGGAGTCAATATTAAGAAAGGATAGGGGAAACTGACATTTATTAAATGTTCACTGTGTACCAAGCTCACATCTTAATAGGCAACATAGTAAAAAAAGTAAGGGCACCAACTTCAGACAGTCTGAGCAGGGCTCCCTTTCTACCTTCTCTACTTCCTATGTGACCTTAGGCATGTCACTGAACCACCCTCAACCCCAGCTTCTTCACTTAGAAAATTGGCTTTAACAGTCTCTATCTCATAGGTATACTATGAAGATGAAATGTGATAATAAAGTGTTTAATTCAAAGCCTGGCGCATATTTGGTACTTAACGTATAATTGCTATAATTACACTTGTGCCCGAGAGTTTCTAGCTTCTTTCTAATTATTCTATTAGAATTTCAATCTTTTTTTTTCTTAAAGGCCAGTCAATCACTAAGCACTATTCATTAAGATGCCCATGCTCCCCATGGGTAACGTTACCTTTTAAATTAATTTTAACACCTTGTAAGTAATACTTTGTAATGGTTCAGCTCCCTAAAAGTGCAGTGGTCATGAGCAAAAAGACCAAGAGCTGAGATGGGTGCTTTGGTTGGTGTGACAATTTTGAACACTGGAGGACACCTGAACAGGGATGGAAAATGCCATTCTCAATGACTTACTAAGCCAGACAGTATAATAACCGCCAAAGAGAAGGCTATTCAACAACTTTAACAAAGATAATATAGCATTTTAAGTATCTTTTGATGCATTGTCTCATTGATTTCTCAGAACACTCCTGTAGTGTATGTAATATTTCCCCTATTATAGATGAGAAAACTCAGACTCAGTTTATTAGGACAATTAATGGAAGTTGCTATAACCACACTACTTCCAAATCTTAGTGGTCTACCCGTTAATCATAAAAGTTTATTACTTCCTTTTTTTTGTCTTAAATATGTTGAGTCTGTCCTAGGCACCTTCCTTCCAAGAGGAGACTTTGGGATGTTTACTTCCCAAAGTCTAGAAATGAGGCTGAGCTCTTTCAGTCCTTACTTACTGAGAAGAGAGAGCTAGTTGAATTGACCCAGAGATTTTATGAGCGAGTTAGGAAAAGACAAACGTCCACCCATATATCATCGGCACTTTGACCCTAACCTAACGGCCAAGGTGGTTAGGAAATATAACTTCTCTGTGTACCCTAGATGAAGAAATGGAATCTGTGAGGATCTTACCTGGTTTGCCGCCCTCAGGAAAGTGAGAGCATTGGTTTGGAAACTCTATGAAGGCAATAGGAATGTTGTAACATTAATAATAAAACAGGACTGACTACAAAATCATGTAGGAAGCCTCAAGAGAAAAAAATAAACAAAATTGTTAATGATGAAAGGAACAATAACTTTTTTTTTTGTAGAGATTGTGCAGGTTGTTAGATTTACTATTTCTCAGACTTGTTCATGTTCTAAGCATGGATGAAGGCCAGGGAAACAGCAATGAACTATTGTTCCGAGTGAGTAATCTTGCCAGTAGCAAATAATCTTCTTTATTTAGAAAAATGATGTTCTCTGTGTTGCTATAGACGTCACTCTGCAATTTTGTCAGTCCTCTGTAAACATAACTCCTGAGTACCTTATAGGAGTGTGAGAGAGGCAGGATTAGGTAACAGACTGAATCAATGTATCTCTTAGACTAAACAGAAAAAAAAAAGGATGCACACCAGCTGTGGTCCCCCTGAGGGAAATAGAGCAAGATTGGATTTCTTTAGCTACTGCTCTAGTGTCAATCAGAGATACTTACACCCACCCCGATCTCCTGTCTCGACTTCATCAAGTAATTTGCAAAATGACTGGAGTATACATTGATATGTATTTTTAAAAGTCATTGAGAAAGTTCTTTATCTAAAAGTTAAGACCAGACTTTTTGATTTTTCATTTTTTATATTTCATTTTTATTTTTAGGGGTCCCCAAGCTGAAAAATAGCCCTTTGGATGGGGTGCTTTACTTGAAACATCATCCACCATTTGCCCAGTAATAATGTGAACATGAAGAAACACAGGCATAGGAAGAGGTTTCTTTGCTTTCTTTTTCTTTCTTTCTTTCTTTTTCTTTCTTTCTTTCTTTCTTTCTTTCTTTCTTTCTTTCTTTCTTTCTCACTTTCTTTCTTTCTTTCTCTCTTTCTTTCTCTCTTTCTTTCTTTATTTCTCTCTTTCTTTCTTTCTATCTTTTTTTTATTGTTGTTCAAATACAGTCGTCTTTTTAATTTTTAAAAATTTTTAATATTTATCCTTTTAATAATTTTAAATGTATTTTGTTGAATATATTGAGGTTACATTGGTTAATTAGGTTCCAAGTGTGCAATTCTATAGTATATCATCTGTATATTGTATTGAGTATCTAAGACTTCAAAGTTTTGCATATAACCATAGTTCAAAATAAACATTTTTTGGTTGCTCTTTAAGTACAAATAAAATCCAGAAATGAGCTTTGGTAATTTAGATGTTGCCTAAAGAGAAAGTTAATATTGTTATTTTTATTTTTTTAACTGACTTAAACAAAATTAAAGCTCATCAAAACCCCTTCTCAGTTATTCAGACAGCGTGTCCCCGGTTTGCCACCGTGCGAATTAAGCCTAAGCAGCAGGGACCGAAGGAGGGGGCGTGGCCTCCCCGACCTCATTCGTTATCTGTTTACTCAGAAGACAACCCAGGAAATCATTTCATCTAAACAAATCGGTAGACTTGTTATGTAAGCGTAGTTTCAAAACAATCTGCAGTCCCATTTCGTCTCTGTCTCTCCTCTTTCCAACAAATTTCCACTATTATAAGAAAATCTGGGAGCCTTATATTGATTGCAAAATTTTAACTCCTTTCAAAGGCAAGCAAATAACCTTGTCAGTTTATAGAATAAACAAGTATTTATCAACCTGACAGTGAGTACTCTTAAGATATCATTTTTTTTTTTACAGTAAGAAGAGTCAATGAGGACAAATAGAAACTGAAAAATAATGAACTATAGGTAGGTCAAGTGTACAATTAATAAGCTTATCGACATAGCAATATGTGTGTTTACTTATTTACTAATGTTAATTAGAAAATCCTGATGATTATTTATTAGTATAGTATTTCAAATCTTTCTCTAACATATAAAAAAGGGTTATGTTACTTCTATGATATTTTTATTTCCTAACTTATTGTTTTACATTCCTCATTTTGATTACATTAAGTTTCAGGCTATAATTACAATTGGAACAGATATAAACGATGTCAATAGCCCTTGGAAAAGTGGTTATTTCAATGTCTTAAAGAATCATTCTATTAACTTTTACGAATTTAAAAGTACAGAAATGTCCCCGTAAGCTATGACAGTATCCCTGTGGAAATCAGTAGCCTGGCCAAGAAGTTAGCCCAGGTGCGGTGAGGAGCCTTTAAGGAGCTGCTGCTCTGAGCGAATTTTCTCTGAAATTCCAATATCCCTTTCATAGTCTATTCACATCTGAGCATCAACATTTTTATCTCTGAAGAGGGTATAAAGAATTTTTTTCATCTATAATGTTTCCTGTCTCCTTTCTTCCTTCTTTTTAAAAATTTAATCTTTATTGTATTTTTTCCATTACCATTTAATCCCTTATCCCCCCTTCCCCCAGCCATCCCCACACTGCTGTCCACGTCCATGAGCCTTTTTTCCTTTTTGCTCAGTCCCTCCAGCCATTGACATACCCCATCACTGGCTATCACCGTGCTCTCCATCTAGGAGTCTGTCCCCATTTTCCTTGTTAGTTTAGTTTGTTCATTAGATCCCTTATGAGTGAAATCACAAGCTATTTGTCTTTCTCTGATTGTCTCTTTTCAACTACTCAGTTAACAGATATCTGTTGTTTTACTGATGGTGTGCAAAGCACTGGGGTGCTGAGGGATTACAAGTAGTAAAAGGCTGAAGTTCAGCAAAATTTTAATGCACTTGGAGGTCCACAATGTATCTAAACTTAGAAGATAAATAATACTAAAAATAAACAATGCTGGATGTCCTATGATTACTCTATCACTGGTGGAAGTTCAAGTTGCACTGCGTTCACAGGAGAGTGTCAGACACACTCTTGGGCATGGAGGGAGTTGGAGGGATCTTGCAAACTAGGAAAACAAGCTTTACCTTTTCAGAGTTAAATCAGCTTCTTAGGCCTTAAGGCTTAAAGCCTAGACTTTGGAGTAAAAGAGACCTAAGTTTTCCTCATAACTCTTCCATTTCCTGCCTGTGGGACCTTGGAAAAGTTACTGAACCCTCTAATTTTCTGTTTTCTCATTTCTAATATAAGAAAAATATTAATATCCACTTCAGAGTATTTATTTTAAGTGAGATAATACATGTAAAAACAATTAGCTCAGTGCCAAACCCAAATAAGCTTACTTAATGTTAGCTATTCATATTTTAAGTAATTATATGAAGTAAGAACTATTATCTCCTTAGGAGGGATAAGGAAACTAATAGAAAAATAAGTTTCCCAATATCACATGATTTGTAAAAGAATTAGCATTTGAAATTCACTGTGACTGACTTGAGAACTTATTCACTGAAACACCACATCATGCTGGCTTTTTTTTTTTCATTTATTCAGTTAACAGTCTTTTTGTACTGATATGCGCCATGTCCAGGGCTTTGAGAAAGAAATGCAATGATGAAAAAAAAAATGATTTCTGTTCTAACAGAGGCTACAAATGAAAGCTCAAGTTTTTATTGGTGGAAAGCAAAATCTTGTGGTATAGCAAGGAAAAGAATTTCCTGATATCCATAAGGGAGAATGGGGCTCCATGGTAAACTTTATTGATGATGTACAGTTAAGGGGGTTCCCCTCCTGGCTTCCTAATTTCCCATCTCTGTGTGCCTTGCCATGGAAAAGGTCAAATCTCTTCTTTAGTAGGGTCAGGATAAGAGCCACTGGCCAGAGTTTCTGCCCCATGTTAAAGTCCAGTCCAGTCCAGCATCTAGCTAGGTCAGCATGTGTTTTCAGCTGTAGTCCATTGCTGTGCTGCAATATTCACATTCCCTCCTGGAGCCTGTGTGTGGAGTCTGTCTGTGCAGCCATGGGCCATGCCGCTGCTAAAGCCACATGACCATGGACAGAGCAGGTGTATGCACCATGGAAGTGTGGGCCATTGGATGAGAAAGGGAGAGAGAGAGAGACCGTAGTCTTTTCAGAGCCCACGCAGTCTTCTGTGACCCCCAGTAGCTGCTAGACCCACATGGTCACATGCTGCCCAGAGAGAGATAACACGTGAACTGATGGGCAGGGGGTTACCAGGTGCATGGGACAGGGGATTCTTTGTTCCCCTGGGATTATACACTTTGGGCTTGGAAAAGATCAGAAGGTTTTCCAAAATGGCCAATCAGCTTCCCAAATTTTCACGGGATTTGGATGGGTCCACATGCCTTAGTTAGACTGACAGGGCTCTATGGCCCGGCATCTCCCTCTGTGCTCCCAACAATCCAGGACTGAAGGCGGAAGGGAGAAGTGTTAATCCCCTTGGTGGAGCAATGCTGTAGTCCCCTGTGGCATGAAGCTGCAACTTCCTGGTGAACAAAGCAGGCTAATGCCCCTCAACTTATTAAGCTCCAGGCCTAGTTCCCTTTGCTCCCCTTTCTTTTTATGAATAATTAGTTAAATATCGATAATAACAAAGTCAATAATAGAGACCTGAGATACATACTCAGAAAGAAGGAAATGTGATCCCATAAAATAAAACAATCCAACTTTACTTAGGTTGTGAAATTTTAAAACATTTCCTTAGGAGAGGAACATCTAAAGGATAAAACCGAAGAAGATGACAGACGGGCAACACTGGGAACCTTGGTCTTTTCGCTAAGAGGCAATTGAAAGCCACTTTAGCCAGTTTTAGGCCAAAATGGACCTGATCAGATTTGTTATTGGAAAAATGACTGCCTAGTTTGGAGAAGGGTTGGAGGAGACTCAATATCATCATTTATATAATCTACTTTACTTTAAATATTGTCCAGGAAAGAAATGAGAGTAGCTTGAACAAGGACTTATTGCAGAGATAGCGGTGACAAGAGTAGAGGCTTGAAATACATTTGGCTGATCAACTTAAAGGACTTAATCATCAGTGAAGTATGAGAGGGGGAGAGAAAGGAGGTCAAAAGAGTGACCCAGAGGGTTTTGGCTTATGGCTCAGGAGGATAATGGTGATATGCTCTCAAAGTGGGAGAGCACTCAGGTTTTGAAGGAAGATGCTATGCTCAATCATAGATGTGAGGAGCATGAAATGCATTTGATGTTCATGGAAAGATGTTGAGCGGGCAGTTGTATGTATGGCCCAGAGGAGAGGTCTAACTGGAACTACAAAATGGAAAGATAGGGCTCCTGCACACATAGAGGATAATTAGGGACATGGGCCTGATTGCTTACAAAAGAGAGTTAGAAAGAGGAGAAAATATCTGAGCTGTGAGAAATTGCAACATTAAATAGCCAGGACTAGAAGGAAGGGCATCATAAAATCAAAGAGAGACCAGAAATGTACTTAGGAAACCCAGAGAGGGTGATGTCATAGAAATCAAGACTTAAAAAAGATAATATCAGAAAGAATAGAAATATTGGCGTAGTCTGCTTGTTAAATGCTAGGCAAACATCAAATATGAAGACGGAAAAATATTCACTGAATTTCGTGAATTGAAGTGCAACAGTGACACCCATGAGTTTTCGCTGCAGAAAATGGAGCGGGTCAGTCTGGAGTGGGCTGAGGAATGATGAACTAAAACAAAGATGTAACTTAGGGAGACTTGTTCATAGTTACAATAGTTCATAGCATTTTCCCCTAATTTTTAGAAAGGTTAGATTTGAGCTAAAAAAGAGTATGGTGATAATCTGGAAGCGAATATGAAATTGAAAAATGACTGTGTAATTTTATGTTAATGAGAGGGATTCGGTTGTTAGAAACTGGTTTTATAAACAGGAAATATTGAAAAAGCTTATCATCTATAATGTTGATTATTTAAAGTAGTTCAAAGACTAGAGATTGGTAGAGGATCTGTGAAAAGGATTTTTTTATGTGTGTAAGGCTGGGCTGAGAGATTCATGTGACCTATCCCTGAAGTAGAGGTCCTGAAAGAGTCCCCTCTTCACTTTGGGTCAAGAAAGTGACATCAGCAGAAATACTAGGAGTAGAGTTTCCAGATAAAACACAGGGCACTCATGCTAAATTCGAAAGGCAAGTGCAAAAAATCAATAGGTAACCTTTAGTAAAAAGAATGTCCCAAATATCGTATGCGACAATCTTACAATAGTAAAATATGTGCTTATCTAAAATTCAAATTTAGCTGCATGTCTCTACTTTAATTTGCCGAATCTAACAACCTTAATGAGAAGAGCTCAATATCCTGAATTAAAGCAACACAATTTGCCGGAGTCTCACACATGCCTGGGAAATCTAGGGTGTGAGACACAGGCCAGAGGCTTGCTTAAACTGGGATTGGCCTTCACTCCTATCATTTGTCTGAGCAAATAAATGTTTGCTTCCATTGCCCAGACGTGGGACATCGACAAGGAAGGTCGAGGTGTGTCCCATGCAGGCAAATCCTAGATGGGTAAACTGGACTCATCAGAGAAGAAACAAAAAGTAGAACACCAATTTCTAAAAGCTGTAAAGGGAGTAGTAAGCAAACATCACAATACAGTGCTTTCGTGTGAGTCAAGAAAACTTCAGGTAACAGAGGATAATTAGTGATACTTCTAAAGAATCTATAAGAATATCAAAGGGTGAGAAAGTCAGCATTAAACCCACTAAGAGTATGAGACCTTCTAATGACAGTAGGCAAGGCTGTTTCTGTCCCACTTACCACTCCTCTGCTTTGACTTGGGCAGGGTCAGTCAAAATCAGAGGAGAAGTAGAAACATAAAGTGTCTAAGGAGAGAAGAAAAATTATACCCTGCTTCATTTGCCTGCATTCGGCTTTCAGTAATTCCCCTGGTGGTGTGTGAGGGGAAGATTCAACTGGAGTTCAGGCTTAGAATGTTGATTACTACATGGGATTGGATATTTTTATTAAAGAATTGAGAGTGTTTTGTAATTTAAAGTGATTTTACAATTTTTGATTAGTCGAGGATGAATAGGAAAGCACAGACTCACCTTACTTTTCATACTGACACATGAATAAAATATCTTTTCCTGAAAGGGTATCACTTGAATGGGCAGTGGGAGAGAGATGTTTGTTCAACATAAAGGTTAAGATGTATAACAGTCTTTTAAGTTTTAACAATTCAATGGGTTTTACATATAAACTCTTGGGGTAGTTTTAAAACTGATTAATTTTGGCAAGAAGAAGGCAAATGAGCGATAATATCCCAGGGCTGGGGTGAAAGCCACAATTTTACACGTATCCTAATTCTAAATTCTAAGACCCCCCAATCCTGTATTGTGATTGGTCTTTTAAAATATTTATGATGAGTCTTTCCAAGTTTTCTACAAGCCTCTCAAAGGCAACAGGTATCATAACTCGCTTCTTCGAACTCTCACCATGAAGCACGGTGCTTCCTGCACAGTGAGTTGGGTGTATATTACAATTTATTTGTGTCTGCTGCTGGCCCTCGAAGGATAAGAAATAGTAGAAACTCTAAGGGAATGAAACAGGTAATAAAAACTTTACAGATTCAGAAGAAAAGAGGTTGTGCCCTCAGGTCAGTTGAAGATCTTATGAAAAGAGAAGGGCCGGTATGTGAGTTTTGAAGGAAGAACAGGCCTCGGGGAGGTTTTGTTTCCAGGCTTTTCAGGAAGAGTGGGGATTGAGCAAATGGAACTGTGACTGTGTGTTTTGTATTCAGGATATAAAGAGGAGCTTTCTTTGGATGGATCTCAGAGAGAGGACCCTATGAAGTACTACTAAGGAAGAAAGAGACCAAACACATAAATAGGTTTTCGTAGTGGAATGTTTAAGAAGTTTGAAATGTACACTTTATCTTTTGAGGATATTCGAGGAAGAAAATGATTTGTGCACAGAAGATTTAAAAGCCATGCCCCAGTAAGTACTACGGTTGAGAGGTAGCTGGAGTAATGGCCACTTAGGAGGTTCCAAGAACAATGGAAAAAAATGGGTAAGGATTTGGATAGAGCAGTGAAATGAAAGAGAAATTAATCTGAGAGAAGCAACGAACAAAGGAAGAAGAGGCTAATAAGGTGGCAGAAAGAGGGAGGAATGAAGGCTGGTGTAGTGATTTGTAGCTTTAGAAAATGATAACCTTGTTCACAGAAACAAGAAAATCAAGAAAGAGGAGGTTTAAAGGTTCACATGGTATATATAGTTAAATAAGAACACAAATGAAATGTATAGACTTGGAGGATCCTAACTTACTTCATACTAAAAGGTTTTGCAAATAAATTTGATTTTATACCTAGGAAAAATTTCAACTTTTCCAAATTCATGAAAAAGAGTAAAGATTATTTACTTTTTTAAAGTAAAATACAGCCGTCTATTTCTCCTGTTCTTTTGTAATAATTCTCTTGTTTTTAGTTCTCATGCAGCAGGCAAAGCAATTTTTATAGTAAGTTATGAATTAGAATATTGAGCCAAATATTTCAAAATCAATTAGCAGTGACTTAAACATGACAGAAGATTTGGGTCTGTTCTGCATAAAACTCTGTAATGGTATATAATCTCTTTGGAAGAGTTGCTTTTTCACTATCAGCATGGGTTCCATCCTGGATCCAAGGGAATTGCTGTAGTTGCTGCTACTCCCTGAGCTTGGGAAAGGGGAAAAGAGAAAGTGGAAGACAAGTAGCTCCTTTTCAGAATGTGAGCTGAGAGTTGCTCACATCCTATTGGCTAACACTTGGTCATATGGTTTTGGGATTATTATATCTAGGTGAGCATCCCAAACACAGTTTGGGGCAGGAGGGATTTGTTTGTAAAGTGTATTAGGGTACTTGTAGGGAGAAAAACCCAAATCTGCTTGTATTTCACGTAGCACGCCCTGTCCTATTGATGTATACCCAGGCTTTTCTTTCTTTGTTTTCTCCCTATTGCTTTATGAGTTATAGATTTTCTTGTAAAATTTTAAATTATGATTACATCAAATAGTGTCAAAAGATAAACTGAGGCCTATTAAGAATTTTAAGAGTTTATTTGAGCAAAAATCCATTTGAATTGGGCAGCATCTAATCCAGCACATAGACAGGAGCCCTGAGGAGCTGTGCAAAATGAAAGGCTCTCACAGGCAGAAGGCAGCAGGCACAAGGGGGCAATGCCAGGCAAGTAAGGAGGCTGGTTATCGCAAGGTTCCTTTTCTTTAGGGACGGCAGGGGCCTATCAGGCAGCTATCTACCTGGGGCTGGTCAGCTGGTTCCTGATGGACCAGCTGAAGATTGCATTTCTGGAACAAGCCAAACTGTAATTAAGTGAAGCCTCAGTTTGGTGACATGAAACTTAGCATGATCTATTCCATTTGGGGCTGGTTGTCTTGTTTTTAACAACAGAAAGATGCCAAGGCACTCAAGGGTACTCTTTGTGATAATTATTTGAACAGAAAGTGTTATAAAGCCACAGCACTTGTCAAAATAAGAGGGTCTTTAGATTTCTTCAAAACGATCATTTTCTATTTGATAGTTTAGATATATGTTAATTATTAAGAGAAGATTTCTGCTGGTCTGAAGTTTCTCTTCTCTGAGTGTTATTCACGTAAATTAATAATGTGGCTGAAGTTGGCGTGTGGTACACAGTTCTTTTGGGGTTGATGTTCTTAAGAAGGAAAAAAGAAAGCTGTGAGCACAATACAGACAAGACAAGTTTATCTCTCGCTGCAATCACCATTGCTCACACCTGATAAATAGACTGACCTTGAGTGATTTGAAAAGTGTTGCTCATAGGAAAAGCTGAAGAAACTGTGCTGTGTATGTGAACAAAGCGCTTGATTTGGGGCACAAGCAGTGCTGCTTAAAAGCCCAGATGGCCACCTGTCACATGGTTTCCATGGAGGGTCATTCTTCACCCATGTCTTCAACTCTGGCACAGATATTTTTTTTATAAGATATATTTTTTACCCCGAGGGCTAACAGAGGCAGGAAGGAGAGGTCACTGTGACTGGATACCTCAGAAAGCAGGGAAACTAAAGGGAGGCATTTTAAAGGTGAGCAAAGACAAAGGTATTCATTACGTTTCTGTACAGGAATTCCAGAAATGACTGGGTTGGGGTGGTTGGAAATTTGGGGGAGGTGTTATAATTCCTAAATGGATAGGTGTAGGCTCAGAGCAGAGCCCAGTCATGGGTTATTTTCAGTGTGACCTGATGCGTGCTCAAAGACAAATGAAGTTTAGACAGTGCTTTTGGAAACTTCACGTACATAAGAACTTGCTGAGTCCTTTTTAAATAGCAGATTCTGACTCGGTATCCTGTGTGAGGTTGAGACTGTATTTCTAATAAGTCCCCAGGTGATGCTGATGCTGCTGTTTCACAGACAAAACAACTTCTGGTTAGCAGGGGTTTAGCAACAATGAATTAATCAAGCATTCATCCTACCCATTTCCTAATTCACATTTCTTTCCTTCTGAGTCAAAAATGCCCCGATTTAAAAGGTTCCACTAAGGAGTGTCACTAAATAGTTGTTTAGCATTCCTGAGGCTTTGTTTAATTACTTGAATGAGTTTTTATGAGCACTGTAGCGTTTACTATTTCTCCCCAGCAAATATTTCTGGTTTTCTTGTTATGTGCATGGTTGGATCTCATACCTCTGCTCTTTTCAAGTTAAGTATGGCTATATATCTACTTTGGCCAATAAAACAGGGGCAAAAGTGTTATGTTACCTGTGTGATTTGTTACCTCCTCTTTCTCTCTGCCCTGATTACTGGCAGTGTTCTAGTAGATATTTCATCATGAGGACTACGCAGAGCAGAAACCCAGCAAACCCTTAGTATACGTGTAACATGAGAATAAACTTTCATTGTTTTAAACCACTGATGGTGACACTCTCTGTGATATTGGTAGAGCTGGTTTACACTGACTGATACAAGCATTAAATGAAAAAAGTCACGTATCTGATTATCATATAGATATTCAGGTGTTTTCCTTTCTTTTCTCTTCCCAAACTCTACAAATCTAGCTTTTAGCATTTCTTAGTACCTGGAAGAGTAATAAGGTAATTTAAGAAATGGTGAAAACTATAATTATCCTTTTTATGAAAAACCTGTTAAGCCCTTACCTTAAGTTTTGATTAAAAAATGCAGAACTTGCAGATAAATGAAGCTTGAGTTCTGCCCAGAAACTTCTTTCTATCTATTATCATGGCCACTTTTAAGGTAGCAGGAACTATTTCACTGAATCTAACCTGTTGGCTGATATTTAACAATATAACTGTTTGGGAAACACAACAAATGAAACAGGTTCACAAAATGGATACTCGGTCACATGTATGGTGGTGTTCTCTTGTGTTGTTTTATTTTTGAATTTTTATTTTGTTAGAAGAATGGCATTTTCATTATTCCTCTGGGCACAAATTTGAATTTGGCATCAATGTGGTAAAGGCTTTCTTTCTGTTTTTCAGCTATTAGTTCTTTTAATATTTCAACAATCTTAAGAATTAACGTGTTACCAGAATTTCTTTGACCTTTTTGCTGGGTTATAATTTAAGTGTCTGGTATTTCTTTGTTCCCTCACCTTTCTTCTGGCTCTGTAATTGATGTGACAGAAAAAGAATCACCAGCTAATCAAAATAGAGAAATGTAAAAGTAATGTTTAAACCAGTCTTCCTTTGAGCTTTTGTTGGAATTATTCTCTATCATTTCTTCAGTTCTTTTTTTTTCCCCATTCATATCCTAGTTTCATCTTCTAAAGGCAGGATTTTTTATCTTCATTTCTCATTGTACACATATTGTTTTTCTTTTGAAATACATTATTCAGATCTTTAAAAATAATATGTAAGAATTTGTTTTTTCATGAGTTCTTTTATTACATAGGAAAGCTTTAGCATTCAGGTATAATACCTGATAGCCATTCCTTTTTTCAGTGATTCATTCATTCAACAAATCTTCATTGTAGCACTCTATTTGGTGCTGGCT